>JASDQU010096439.1:0-11781 GCA_032191745.1 Picea mariana | reverse complement strand
GCCTTTGTAAAAGGCGTCTCTATTGTGCCTTGACATGTAAAAGAGAAAATAAAAGGGTAAAGTAGCAGGTTGTCCCAGACCTAATTTTAGGCTAGCCAAACCACTACTTATAAGGGATACCAACACCTCATTTGTACACTCACTTACTAGCTCTGCAACTAAGAAGAAAAGTGCGCAAGTTTTAGAGGGAGACACAGCTGCAACTAGGAAGTGACTTGGTGGAGGGTTTTGGTCTATCTCTTGGATATATCTTGGTCAAGTGGTGTGCTACTCTTCCCTAGTCAAGGCCTAGAGAAGGATCTTCTGCTTTGTTAGTTCTCTCTTGGAGAGAGGCATTGTTCTTGGTTGGTGAATCTATATTGAGGAAGTTTGTTGGGTTTTTCCCCTAGAGGGTTTTCCCAAGGTAAATATTGTGTATGTTGTGGATGTTATTCTTTCAGTGATAATTTATATGAAGTTATTGTGCTAATGGTTTAATAAGTAAAAGAACACTAAACTAGTTAACTGCTTAAAACGTAAAAATCAACATGGTATCAGAGCGGGCCTGAAAGAAGGAATCTTCACAACATAGAAGAACTCGTTGAAGAAGCTAAGGGCATAGGAAGACTCTCCTAGCCCTACCACATCTTTTCACTGGAACAATTTTCAGTTTTGGACAAATTTTAGAAATTATGGTTTCTGCATAAACCCTAAAAGGTGATGTCATCCACCTCGCTCGAGGACATTTGGAAAAGTAAGACCATCTAGGAGCTCTCCCTAGGAGGGCGCATCTAGTCTCTGGATCATAATTATGAAATTTGAAGTTTGAGAAATTAGGGTTTCCTCATAAAACCCTAAGTTGCAGTTGCAGTGCTAGTTTCTTCGTTCCAGTTCCTTCATGCCAGTTGTTGTGCCGGTTGCAACACCAGTTGCAGTGCCAACACCAATTGTAATGAAAGTTTTTGTGAAGTGGTGTTGGGACTGGTTTTTTATTGTCCTAGTGCGCCTTACCCTAGAAAATCTCAATCTACCATTATATTACAATTTGAAGCACCTTTGAAGTTTTAAAGGTTCGTTATTGTTGACTGTTGCTGCCAGATGGTGCCACTACCTGCCGATACTATCATAGGTATCTACTTACATATATTTAAATGATATCATTATATTAATGGTATTTGTAGGAGAAGGGATATTTTTTTCAAACAACAATGATAGATCTAGAAGGCTCTCCAATCCAACACATCCAGAGGAACATTGCATCCCATGTTTGATTATTTTGATATGCCTCTATTTGTTATGGAATCATTGTTGGAGGACATTGGGAAAAGTACGACCATCTAGTATCTCTCCCTAGGAGGGCACATCTATTCCCTGAATCAAAATTATGAAATTTGAATTTTGAGAAATTAGGGTTTCCTCATAAAACCCTAAGTTGCAGTTGCATTATAAGTTGCAGTTGCAGTGCCATTTCCTTCGTTCCAGTTCCTTTCTGCTAGTTGTTTTGTGATTTACAACATGAATTGCAGTGCCAACACTAGTTGTAGTGAAATTTTTTGTGAAGTGGTGTTGGGACTGATATTTGATTTTCCTAGTGCGCCTTACCCTAGAAAATCTCCATCTACCATTAGATTACAATTTGAAGCACCTTTGAAGTTTTAAAGGTTCATTATTGCTTACCGCTGCTGATGGATGGTGCCACTACCTACCAATACTATCAAATGTATGTACTTACATATATTAAAACTGTATCATTATCTTAAGGGTATTTGTAGGAGAAGGGATCTTTTGTTCAAACAACAATCATAGATCCAGAAGGATCTCCGATCCAACACATTCATAGGAACAATGCATCCCACATTTGATTATTTTGATATGCCTCTATTTTTTATGAAATTATTGCGATCTTATGAAAATCTAGGTTATATTTTGATTTGTTGAAGTTATGACTATCATACTAACCATTGGAAAAAATTAAAGTATTAGATTGATTAAGGTTGAGATTATAGAGTTTATTCTCTAACTCAGATTTTTGTCAAGAAAGCATATTTAGTACATAGGACATGTTGAAGAGAATACTTGTCATCTTGAGTTAAGGAGACTCAGAAGAAAAGAAGCACACTCATTCTCGAGGATGACATTCCAGGTTCTAGGTTTGATTAATTAAATTAATAAGATTCAAATTTTCACATATCAAGTTTGATAACTACAACATTACAAGTAAACACTATAGTTGTGATATAAATCTTTGAAAATATTATTAATACTTGGTAGCATGTGAGCACTATTGAGATAAATGATTATTGTAATTATTTACTAGATATAACTAACATCTCATCTAGCAGAAGCTTCTTGTTTTGTTTCTAGGTTACCATGGAGGAATGATTAATCACAACACTAGAAGAGTGTTTCTCTCTTTTCTTTTATTGTATTTCTTACTTTTGGCTCTTGTTTCAGGAAGGTCACAAGTGATAGCTCTGAAGGAGCTACTGTGACAATTGTTCTCGCTATTGTTTTTATTAGAATTATAAAGAGTATTTGTAATACCCCTGTTTCCCCCAGCTTGTAAATATAACTATAAATTTCCAAAAGATCTTGGATGACTGAATATGTGTGAATGTTGGATTTGATGAACCTTTTTGTTATAAAAGGTAATGTATGTATTGCTATTATTAATTAAAAATGGATAATGTTGCATAACTTTTTAAAGGTTTTTTTTCCAAGATAGATCATGATGATATGAGAGAGATGGTGAGGAGAACCAGAAATGGTTGAGATGACCCTCACCAAACTAGTACCTTACATGATTTAATTGCTCAGACCCATAACAATCCTCTGACCCAGAAATAAATTACTAGTCAGGCTAGTAGTTGGGAAGCCCTCCTACAGAGTTAATGAGGAGATGGGAAGAGTACCCTTCTGCAAGGCTTCCTGAATTGAGCACGATCTGGGGATTCAGACCCACACAATCTTGTTGAGGAAGGCAAGAAAGGAAGGGATTTTTTGGGGGTAGAGGCAGATCTGCGAAGATAAGAGTCGAGAGACAATACTTCTAGAAAACGAAAAAGAGTTCTTGCAATTCTCTAGTTCGAAGGAGAATTGGGAAACAAGTTCGTTCTAGGTGTAAGAAGATACTGGAATCGTTTTTAGTCCAAGCTGATAAATCGGGATGATGAGTGACTGTGTAAGTACTTGTTGCAGACCCCCTTTCTTGGTACAAAAAAGGTCATTTGCTATGTTCCTGTGGGAGGAGGAGAATAACCTCCATCCTTGACTGTCGTTGAGAAAGAAGAAGGAGTCTCTCTCAGAGCATCATGGTATAGCTAGGGGGTGGCTAGTGATAAATCCATTTAGGAGTGCATGTGCCTATGGTTGGGTAGAAACAAGCACCCCTTTCAACAGTCGCTTCACGATTTTGGTTTCTGATAAGTATTTTCATACTTTGTATACTAGAATGGAAATGATGATTGAATACACATGTCTATGACTAAATTCTATATTGAATGATTTTAAGGTGAAAATGCTCATTATTTTTCTGTGAACCCATACTTTTGAATAGTATTCTATGTGACTCAGCTTAGTAGTTAGAAAGTTATGGGACATGGGTCTACAAGAGAGTCAGGGTAGGGTTAAATGGAAGGATTAAGTCCTACCAAACTCTCAAAATTACCTTCACGGGAATACTCAGTTCGAACTTGGTGGAAGGAGGGTGCATCCTTCAGACCCTTCACCTGTGTGACTATGGGCCCATGCCCATGGTCATAACTAATTTACGGTTAAGATTTAAGCATGTATCCCATGAGAATTTTTGGAGGACCCATATGACCAAGGTCTGGGAATCCTGTGCTAGGACCGAAAGGAGATAAGCCTTTATGGCTTCGGAACTACGGGAGTTCAAAGCTCTCGGGTGTTATGACCCTTCCACTTTCAAATCGACCAAAGGAAAATTGTTGCTACGGTTACCCATGAGGTTGACCGACATGTGGTGGTGTCCCTAACTGTGACAGATGGACCTATCCCACTCTTAAACCATGACCCACTTACCAATTACAAAGTAATGCGAGCCATAGACCCAAGGGTATTCGGGAGTCTCCCTAGTCTTTGGATCTACGTCGAGGTTAGTCCGATGTTAACTAATTCGGGAGAACAAAGGTGTTATAGCACCAAATTCCCCGAAAACCATAGTTGCGAATTAATGTGAGCCATGGATCTAGGGATTCTGTTGAGAACCCCTCTTAACCGTCTGATCGACTAGTAGAGGGACTCACATACAACACTTCGACGAATTCCTACTTTGGGAGAATGGGGTTGTCATAATTTCAAAACTCCTGAATGTTGTAGTTTCAAATTAATGAGAACCGTAGATCTAGGGATTCTTTGGGATCCTCCCTAGCCATTGGATCTATGCCCAGGGTTAGTCTGACGTTGACCAATCTGGGAGAAAGGGGGTGGTAAGCCAGCGAAACACCCAAATGCCGAATTCGTGAAGTGATAAGAGCCATAGATCTAAGGATGTTTTGAGATATCCCATGACCGTAGATCTAAACTGTGCTCATCCAGGTGTTGACCACTCCAGGATCAAGGAGGAAGTCACACAACGGATCCCCCGAACACCAAAGTTACGAAGTAACGGAGGTCATAGATAAATGGATCTACGTGGATGCGTCTTGATTGTGATATTTAAGGGCATTGGAAGGCTATCATTCTAGAGTGACGTGACACACTAACGTCACCCAGGGTGACATGGCACACTAACATCACCTAGGGTGACGTGGTCCCACATTTGACATGCCACGTGTCACCTGGATTCATACTTCTCGCAGACCCTATGTGACTATTAAAACAAGACACATGTCACCCACTATAGGGGCCATGCATCATATCTTCCTTGCTTTGTTTCACCCCCTGGCACATATTCGATTGGCCTATTGGCAATTGAAGTGACCACTCCAGGATCAAGGAGGAAGTCACACAAAGGATCCCCCGAACATCGAAGTTATGAAGTAACAGAGGTCGTAGATAACTGGATCTACGTGGATGTGTCTCGATTGTGATATCTAAGGGCGTTGGAAGGCTATCATTCTAGAGTGACGTGACACACTAACGTCACCCAGGGTGACGTGGCACACTAACGTCACCTAGGGTGATGTGGATCCACATTTGACGTGCCACGTGTCACCTGGATTCGTATTTCTCGCAGACCCTATGTGACTATTAAAACAAGACACATGTCACCCACTATAGGGGCCATGCGTCATATCTTCCTTGCTTCATGTCACCCCTTGGCACATATTCACTTGACCTATTGGAAAGTGAAGTACTCAGGACTCACCTGTCCTTGCCTCTATGTTTAATATGCCACTATGAGCAAGGGTGGGCCTTTCGAGAGTCTGGGGCTTCAGAACTCTGGAGGTTTGGAATGTAGTTTCGTAGATAAGCCAAAAGGACCAAAGGCCAGAGCCACGTGGTAAGATTTCAAGTTCCTTCATGATTTCAAGATTTCAAGGCTTCAGAGGATAGGTTTGTCGAAAGAAAAAAGGGGCGGTCAATGCCGAGGTGAAGAATGTCGAACTTCCCTTTGTATTATGTGTTAAATGAGGATTAGGTCCCACCATCATATTGGATGGTGGATGGAATTCCACCATGGATGTAGGAACTTGGTATGGTATGAATGAGATGGACCCACGTGGGCACCACGTGGCCCTTGACTAATAACACCCGAATAGCTTCAGGAGGCCATAAATTTCAATCTAGAGCTCAGATTTGAGCCTGGAAGCATTCGTTAGAAATCTACGGTTGCATAGAAAGAGTATTCGAGATGATTAAATTAAGAAAATTTTTGATGCCCCATCCTTGAAAGGGTACTTAGGGGTTGGGTGTGGTACAAATTGGTATCAGAGTGAGGTTACAACACTTGGCCTACTTGGGCTCATGAACGAGCTGCATAAAAATATTATTTGAAGACTTTTAGGGGTGACACACTATCTTACCCCTTTTCTAAGAAGCTTATTTAAACCTCTACTGAAGAGAGGATTGAAACTTTCTATTGTTGTATATGTTTTGAAAACATCTGAACTGTGTGTTGTTCATAAACTAGTAAATGATTAACTAGCAGAAAATGTTTTATCAACACTCAAGCAGTCAGTGGACCGCAGGAAAACTATAGTATAAATAATGGTGACCCACCATAAATTGGGGGAAATCTCCCACAATAGTGAGGAAGAATCTGATGAAACGAGGGAGGTGGAAACCCCTCTAGATTTAGCTGAAACCATAAGAAGCCTTATGGAAGAATTAAAGACTTGTAAGGATGACAATGAAAGGATGATAAAAGAGAAAGAAAAGAAAACTGAAATTAACACATTCTTACTGCAAATCTTATCAGATATACAAAGGAAGCTGCAACATGGACCAACAACTAGTCTTGTGGACATACATCTTACTAATAAAACTTAAAGTCCACCTGAGATACAAAGCATGGTCCTGAAAGTGGCCACACAAGGAGAATCACCTTGAAGAAGGTCTGACATAGAGCCAAGAGACACTCATTGGAACAATCCTCAGGTGAGGAAACTGAGTGATCTTCTAGTAGAAAAACTAGTTCACATTCCCAGAGGAGGGGAAAGAAGAGGAAACATTCCAAGAGTCATGACCCCGAAGAGTTTAAGAAATTCAAACCACTCACCTTCGATGGAGAGATTAATAAGGGGAAGAAGCAGAAGTTTGGCTGCTTGGCTTGAAGAAGTACTTCAGAGTCCATGACTACTCTAAAAACTTAAAGGATCGAATAATCATTTTCAAGATGAATAGAAAATCATACATTTGGTGGGAGGACCTTAGGAACATGAAAGGAATCCATGAGAAGGACTTTTTGTGGAAAAAATTTAATAAATACTTCAAGAAGAAGTATCTATTAGAGAAATACTTTGATGGGAATACCAAGGAGTTCTATGAACTCAAGTTTGGACAAATCACAGTAGATGAATATATCAACAAACTTCTTGAGTTGATAAGGTATGTTCCCTACATAAAGGATGAAAAAGTGAAGATGAAACTATTTATTAGTGGATTACCTCAGTCCTTCTAGGACATAATTGAGTTTGGTGAACCGATGACTTTAGAATACATTATTTGGAAGGCAAGGTATTGCTATGATCAATTCAAGAATAAGACAAAACCTCATGAGGAATGGAAGAATAAAAGTAATTCGAGATTCAAGAAGAAGAGGTTTAAACCCTCAAGATTTAAGAGCCATGGAAAAGGTTATAATATGAGCTTTCCTACTAAAAGTGTATATCAACAAAATTTCCCATCTCAAAGTGGAAATAAACCCTTTGGAGCAGCCTTAGGAAAGACTGATAACACAAAGAGAGAACCATTGAAATTTTGGGGGTGTGGAGAATAACATCTACTGAGGGACTTGCCACATAAGAAACATAGCAATAGGAGGGTCTACAACATCCAAGAGGCTACCACAGTCAATGATGTGGCTAGGAGCATGCCACAAATTCATGAAGCCTTGTATAATAGACAATATGACCACCAAGCTTCAGTGGTGGAGATGGAAGGTATGATTTCCAACCATCTAGTTTCCATTTTAATTGACCTTGGTTCTAATTTGAGTTATGTTTCCCCTAAAACTGTTAATAAATGTAAATTGCAACAAGTTAAACATGTTAAATCATGGCTGGTACAACTAGCCATTGGAACCAAAATAAAAGTAACAAATGCCATACCAGCATGTCAATTCATCATGAATAGATTACCCACCCAAGCAACCTTATACATGCTCCTTTTAGGATCTTATGACATGTTGATTGGTATGGAATGGTTGTATGCCCATACAACCAAGTTGGACTGTTACAATAAAAATTTGGAAAGGGAAGATACATAAGGGAGAAAGATAACCCTACAAGGGATTCAAAATCATGTCTCAGTGAGACAAATATCATCCCTTCAAGTGAAGAAGTATTGCAGAAAAAGGATGTCCTTTATATGAAATACAAGTGTTGAACTCTGTTGAGAACAATAAACCAATCCTAGAGGACCATTCCATACTAATATAGTATAAACATGTGTACCCATAAGAGGTACCGGGTCTACCTCCAAGAAGAGATATTGATTTTTCAATAGAACTTGTACCAGGAGCAGTGCCAGTTTCTAGAAAACCCTATAGAATGAGTACTCTAGAGATGGTTGAGCTCAAACTACAACTAAAGGAGATGTTGGACAAAGGCTACATTCGACCTAGTGTGTCTCCATGGGGAACACCAACCTTGTTTTTGAAAAATAAGGATGGAACACTCAGGTTGTGCATAGACTATAGAAAACTCAATAAGATGACTATTAAGAATAAGTATCCCTTGCCAAGGATCGATGACTTGTTTGACCAATTAAGGGGTGCTACAATTTTCTTCAAAATCGACTTGAGGTCTGGATACCATCAGGTTTGAATTAAGGATGAAGACATCCACAAGACAACCTTTAGGACAAGACATGGTCACTATGAATTTGTGGTGGTTACGTATGGGCTTACCAATGCACCAACCACTTTTATGTGCTTAATGAATAATGTACTCAGTAAGTTATTGGATAGATTTATGTTGGTTTTCATTGATGATATCCTAATCTGTTCTAAGAACAGGGAATAGCATGAAGAACATCTCAAGTTAGTGCTTCAAGTGCTAAGACAACATCAACTCTATGCTAAGTTTAGTAAGTGTGATTTTTTCTAGAAACAAGTCCATTAATTAGGCCATGTTATTTCTAAAGAAGGAGTGGCAGTTGATCTTGATAAGATCAAAGACATTATGGATTGGCCTACCCCAAAGGATGTATCTCATATCATATCCTTTATGGGACTAGAAGGATACGATAAGAGGTTCATAAAGGGATTTTCCAAGATTGGTTGCTCAATCACCTCCCTTCAGAAAAAGGGAGTTAAATTCATTTGCACATCATAATGTGAAGAGAGATTCCAAGAGATGAAATACCTTCTAACCAATGCACATGT
The DNA here is from genome assembly GCA_032191745.1 of Picea mariana. Lineage (NCBI taxonomy): Eukaryota > Viridiplantae > Streptophyta > Pinopsida > Pinales > Pinaceae > Picea > Picea mariana. The sequence continues at coordinate 2,792 of JASDQU010096439.1, read as the reverse complement.
GCTGAAGATTGCATACCCAAACAAGGACTTCCTTGTGTGTACAGATTCCTGCAAGGAAGGTCTCAGAGGATTCCTTATGTAAGAAGGACATGTAATTTGCTAGAAATCCAGAAAATTGAATGAGCATGGAAACAATTATGTGACCCATGATCTAGAATTGGTTTCCATAGTACATGATTTAAAAATGTGGAGGCATTCCCTCCTAGGTAGGAGATTTGTGCTTATGACAAGCCATAGTGGGTTGAAATATTTGTTTGATCAACCAAAGCTCAATGCTAGACAAACTAGATGAATGACTCTCCTTAGTGAGTTTGATTTTGAAATAAAAAATATCAAAGGAAAATAAAATAGGGTGGATGATGCCCTTAGCAGAAGTATGAAAGTGATTCACTTGGCAGCTGTAAGCACCTATGAAACGAACATCAAGGAGAAAGTCAAAAGTGAAAAAGAAACAAATGCATTTTTCAAGACTGTGAAATCATACTTAGAGAAAGAACCCACGAGGCTGAAGTATGAAGGTTATCAATTACTGAATGATGGCCTACTAACTTACAAAGGTAGGTTGTATATTCCAAATTGTGACGACTTGAAGAGGTTCATAATGGATGAACTACACAAAACACCATATACTAGTCATCCTGGTTATCAGAAGATGATCATGGCCACTATGAAACTATTTTATTGGCCCAGACTGAAAAATGACATAGATGATTACTTAGCTAAATGTCTGGAATGTTAGAAGGTTAAAGTAGAGCACCGACATCCAACAGGTATGTTGCAGCCCCTACCAATTCCAGAATGGAAATGGGAAACCATCTCCATGGATTTCATCACAGGGTTATCAAAATCAACCAAACATAATGACTCCATGATGGTAGTTGTGGAAAAACTGAGCAAGGATACCCACTTTATTCCCGTCAAATAAAATTTCAAGGAAATAGATATTACCATTAGTTTCATGAAAGAAATATTTAGACTGGATGGCATGCCTAAGGAAATCATATCTGACAGAGATACACAATTTACTTCAAAATTTTGGAAATGTCCGTTTGCTCGTTTTGAAACTAAATTGCTATTTAGTACAACCTATCACCCTCAAAATGATGTACATATAGAGATAGTAAATTAAGTTTTAGAGAACATGTTAAGGATGCATGTAATGCATCAGCCTAAGAGGTGGGAAGACTACCTACCACTGGTATAATTTTCCTACAACAATGGCTATCAAGAGTCATTAAAGATGAGCCCTTTTGAGGCCCTCTATGGTAGACAATGCAAGGTTCCAATCAGTTGGGATACCTAGTAGATAGAATTACAATTGGTCCAGACATGCTAAAAGAAATGGAACAACAAGTAGTTTAGATAAAACAAAATCTTCAAATAACTCAGGATAGACAGAAAAGCTATGTAGACAAAAAAAGGACTCCTAGAGAGTTCAAAGTAGGGGATCATGTGTATCTCCAAGTTAGGCCCAGGAAAATTTCATTGAGAATGAGAGCTTGTGCCAATATGGCACCTCGGTATTATGGACCCTTTGAAATTTTGGATAGAGTGTGATCTAGGTGGATATCGGTGGCCACCCACATATTCCAACTGGCTCCTCTTGTCCATTTTTAGTTCGACACATTCTTCTATACTTCATTGTAGTTGTGGGTTCTACACTTATGGGGTTGTCTGAATACCTACACATCTTCCAGGTGGATACTGATGTCCTCTCACCTAATCAAACTGGCTTATTTTGTATGTTGTCATGTCAACACATCTTGTTGTACTTCCAGGGCCGTTTTGGATCCCTAAACAATGCTTTTTTGGCTTTCCACAATCAAACTGTAGACGAAGTTAGAGTTTGACAACATAATGTGTAATTCTATGAAAGACCTTTCCAATGGGCTATTGATTTCCTAAAATGGAGGTTGTATGCAAAATTTACGACCTCGGGAAGTTGAGGTACCAACTTACCCATAGGGACCCACATGAATTTTCATGTTTCACCTTCTAGGGTTAGGTTTTTGGATGTCTAGGGTTTTGGCATTCATGAGTAATATAAAAAATTCCTTTGGAGCCTCATTGTAATCATTCTACTTAGATGGATGCATGTAGAAGCCACATCTCTTCTCAAAGATAGCTACCACCATTCGAGCAAGTGTTTCGGTTCTGCGGTTTTACAGTTTCAACCTATTTCATTTATTAAATAGAAGATATTGTTCACTGAATATCCGTGTTGCTCTTCATATACCTGTGTTTATTGTATTCAGTCTGTTAATCAGTTCGTTCCACTCCTAAATCCATATCAGTGGTATCAAAATGGTCTTCTCTTCATTTATTTTTCTTCCTGCATGTCCCCACCAAGATCTGGGTACAAGAAGTTGGGACTCACACCAATCGAGTCATTACAAGATCGACTACACCGAGGTCGAAAAAAACCCATGGGAGATGAAAATAAAGATAATGAAGTAGGAGACCCTTTTAAAATGTTGCTCGAGGAATCCCTTGCATGACAAAGGAACAAAATGATGGAAAAATTTGCATAGATCCCTCGACGACTGCCCATAGGAGAAACATTTTCATCAAGTGACAATACAACTGTAAGTTTTAAGCCTGCGAAGTAAAGCAATGCATATATATTCTTAAGCAATACAGAAATTAATCAATGGGTCATACACAGAATACACAGAGATCTTTACCGGAAACCCTCAATCGGGAAAACCTTTCTTTTTCATTATATCGAATTTCACCATTCGCCATACAATATATACAATGTTTTTAGGTATTCCGTAGATACCAAAACCCTA
>JASDQU010096437.1:6767-21659 GCA_032191745.1 Picea mariana | reverse complement strand
TTGTGGCATGGTATGATGGTATAACTCTATGTTGGAGGGTTTGACATGGTTTGTTGCAGGGCCTGATGTGGTTTGTTGCAGATTTTCATGACTACATGTTGGCATACATAATTGTTGTATGTATGGTGGTGACATATGGTTGAGTGTTGAAAGTCTATCCTTGATGCATTATACTAACTCTAGAGTATGTTTTGAGGCTTTTTCTGTTGAGGAACAATGTTGGTTGTGACAATGAAGTTATGGCACCTTTGTTATGAGATATATAATGATGATGCTAGCTAGATATGTCATTGATTTATTGAGGTACACCTCTAGTACATATATTTTTAGATGCTTATTATTTGCTGTAGTGAATGGTGGTTTAGGCCGAACTGTTGGGGTACATGGCTGGTACATATTTGAGTTCCATTGATATATCTTATGACGTATTGTTAAAGGCATATTTGTTGGATATCTTGGTGCATGCATTTGGCATGTGGTTGAGCTACATATTAGGACATGTAGTTGATGAGTTGATGAGGTGGTTATATTGTACATCATTGATGGGTCATATAGTTGATTCATATTTGATACACTTTTGGTACACTGATAGATGCACCTTCTAGCAGTATGATTGGCACATGGTTTATGGTTGATATGGAATACATGTATGAGATCACATCTTGATTGTGCTTCATCATGTTTGGTGCATGGTGGATGCACTTTCTTGGTAAAGGTGGTGATACATGTTTAGTGCAATGTTGATGCACTCATAGATGGTATATGTTTGTGGGTGATAGTACTTGGCTAAATTACACCATTGGTATTACTTGTTTATTATATACTTTGGTACATGATGTATGCGATGACATAGTTGAGACACTTGATTGCTTGTGATACATGGTTGTGGCACTTGGTTCGTGGTAGAGGCATGTCATGGGTGATATGACACTTGTTTGAGGCACATGGTTGGCATGTTGGTAGAGGCATATGGTTGGTACACAATTGGCACATGTTCTTGGAATATGGTTGATACACTTCATTGATGATATCTTATGGTATATTGTATGGTATTGATGTACATGGTTGATGTACATAGGTGTTGTGCATGGTTGGCACACAATATGGCACATGATGCACTTGATTGATGTTTTTCTCATGATTATCTATTCATTGTTGACATATATTTTGCTTCATGATGTATGGTATGGCACGAGTTTGATGCATGGACATGTCCAAATATCGTCATATAAAAAGCAGAACATTATTGAGCAGTTGATCCATGTTCCAGTTCAGCAGTAGCATTTGCAGCAGAAGCATATTACAGTGGTAGCATATTGTTCATATTGCAGAGAAGATAGGGGGAGACATGCCCATAGGGGGAGTAATTATTCTTCCCATGATTCCAGGAGGAGATACTTATCATATGCAAATATAAATACCTGGAGAAAGAGCACATAGGCATGGTTTCAGGGGGAGTGATGGTCACAGGTGGAGCATGATCGATATATCTTCATCATTACATCAGAGTGATATCCATTGTTCAAAAAGGGAGAGATTATTCGGAGGATGATCAAAGCATCCAAGCAAGGGGAGCAAACCCAAGGAGAGTTTAGGTAGGGGGAGCATCCCCAAGGAGAGAACTACCCTTTTCCATTGATGTCAAAGGGGGAGAGATAGTCACATTGATGTGATTGAGATGACTATTGATCAAGAGCAATGCCATGTCTACATGTTTCCATCAATGATTGGTGTTGACATCAATGTTTGAATTGACATCAATTCCAAAGGGGTAGATTGTTGGATCATGTTGTCATTGATGTCAAAGGATTGATGTCAANTGATTGTGATACATGGTTGTGGCACTTGGTTCGTGGTAGAGGCATGTCATGGGTGATATGACACTTGTTTGAGGCACATGGTTGGCATGTTGGTAGAGGCATATGGTTGGTACACAATTGGCACATGTTCTTGAAATATGGTTGATACACTTCATTGATGATATCTTATGGTATATTGTATGGTATTGATGTACATAGGTGTTGTGCATGGTTGGCACACAATATGGCACATGATGCACTTGATTGATGTTTTTCTCATGATTATCTATTCATTGTTGACATATATTTTGCTTCATGATGTATGGTATGGCACGAGTTTGATGCATGGACATGTCCAAGTATCGTCATATAAAAAGCAGAACATTATTGAGCAGTTGATCCATGTTCCAGTTCAGTAGTAGCATTTGCAACAGAAGCATATTACAGTGGTAGCATATTGTTCATATTGCAGAGAAGATAGGGGGAGACATGCCCATAGGGGGAGTAATTTTTCTTTCCATGATTCCAGGAGGAGATACTTATCATATGCAAATATAAATACCTGGAGAAAGAGCACAGAGGCATGGTTTTAGGGGGAGTGATGGTCACAGGTGGAGCATGATCGATATATCTTCATCATTACATCAGAGTGATATCCATTGTTCAAAAAGGGAGAGATTATTCGGAGGACGATCAAAGCATCCAAGCAAGGGGAGCAAACCCAAGGAGAGTTTAGGTAGGGGGAGCATCCCCAAGGAGAGAACCACCCTTTTCCATTGATGTCAAAGGGGGAGAGATAGTCACATTGATGTGATTGAGATGACTATTGATCAAGAGCAATGCCATGTCTACATGTTTCCATCAATGATTGGTGTTGACATCAATGTTTGAATTGCCATCAATTCCAAAGGGGTAGATTGTTGGATCATGTTGTCATTGATGTCAAAGGATTGATGTCAAAGGAACAATGCCTTGTCATAGTATATTGATGTAGCATTGTTGTAAATGAATTGATGTCAAGTGAATTCATTGATATATGTTGCATAGATGTTGTCATGCATAGATGAATATGGATCGATGTGTTGTCATTGATATATGATGCATAGATGGATTAATGCATTAATTTTTTGATTGTTGGATCATGTGCTCATGCATAGAATCAATGACAAAGGGACAATGTCATAGTGATGTATTGTCATGGGTTATTACAGTTGGATTGATGTAAATATGACTCATTATTTTCTTTTCATGGTTGATAGGAAGTACAATTGGATGAACTCTAAAGTGGTCCCCTTATAGTGAAAGCCCTCACGGGAAGACACTTTGCGGTTGAGTTATCCTATAAGTATGGTTAGAGAACCCATTCTTAATTGTGGAATAATGAGATGAAGATAAATGAATTTGTCAATGAAAATATCCTAGATGGATAGTGCTTGACATGACATTTCTGGTGGTATGTCGAACATCACATAACTCCTCACGGTTTGAGAGTTATGGCCTTACGAAGTTGGAGGACCCTCATGTGTTGGTTAGAATACCCAAAAGGTCAAAGAAGTCAAAGTGCTTAGAAAGAAAAAAATATTTAAATAATAAAGTGAAGTGATGAAGTCAAAGAGGATTATTTAAATAATAAAGCTAATGGAGAACTTTCTAATTATGGAAAGTGGTTATAAGTGGGTTAACCCTAAAATAAGGAAAGTGGGTTAGGTGGACAAGTGGCCATGTGAACAATGTGGCTAAGTGGAAAAAGTTGGATAAAGGTGGCTATATGGAAAAATTGTTATGTGGATATGTGGACAAAGTGGCCTAGTGGATGCTTCTACGTAAGCTACTTGGAGAGTATAAATAAGAGTTAAGGGTTTCTTGTAAAAATATCTCTCATTAGTATATATTGAAGATCTATTATGAGTAAGAGAGTGATTGCAAGTTCTCATGGATGCATCAAGTTTCCATAATTCTGAGATCNAAGTGGGTTAACCCTAAAATAAGGAAAGTGGGTTAGGTGGACAAGTGGCCATGTGAACAATGTGGCTAAGTGGAAAAAGTTGGATAAAGGTGGCTATAGGGAAAAATTGTTATGTGGATATGTGGACAAAGTGGCCTAGTGGATGCTTCTACGGAAGCTACTTGGAGAGTATAAATAAGAGTTAAGGGTTTCTTGTAAAAATATCTCTCATTAGTATATATTGAAGATCTATTATGAGTAAGAGAGTGATTGCAAGTTCTCATGGATGCATCAAGTTTCCATAATTCTGAGATCTTAACGACAAAATTTTTGAAAGTTTAGAAACCCTAGTTTCTGAAGGAGCACATGGGTTGCAGTGAGCCAGAGCGCATACATACGCGGGCTTCAGTGAGGTAGGGCATGTACACACGCGGGTTGAAGGAGATCAGAGCATGTACAGNTATGGTTACATGATTGTTTTGATGGATACTCTTGCTTATGGTATTGTGAATGCTTACGACATTTTTGGTATGGCTGTTGGGATATGGTTTTATTGGTTTATTGACTGAGTGGGAAACACTCTTATGTTTCATTACTGATATGGTTGCCACATTATACTGGTTACTTATACATGATTGAGTAACATTCATATTGTATGGTTGAGGAGCATGAGTAAGTTGTTGGATAGCATAGATATGTTGTGATTGGTTATGGTACAGATTGGACAGTGAAGGGAAGAAGTGGATGTGATAGAGGCTGCAGAATATCTGAGTTTTCATGGAGAGAGGAAACCCTAGTTCTTAAGGAGGCACATGCAGGTTGTTGTGAGCTAGACCACGTACATACGCAGGCTGCACTATTGGTAGGGTGCGTACATACGCGTGTTGCACTATTGATAGGTCACATACCTATTGAGAGATTGGTATCTGTTGAGGATGGAATCCTCTTCTCAGTTGGTGTTGAGTTGTGTAAGATTAGTCTTGCATTGAAGAGTTGGTGCTCTTGTGGAGTTGATACTCTATTCAGTTGTTGCTGATAAACCCAAGGATTGTAGTCCATAATAAAAAAAAAATTGTACATACATCTTGTGTTCTTTGTGGTGATGGCTTATTGATGATATATGTTGCTGATGTATGTTCACATACAATTGGTTGTAAATGACAGTAATAAGTGATGAGTAAATGGTGATTGCTAACTAAGGAGATTTTGCGAAGGGAAGATTAAAAATAGCCCTACATTGATTCACCCCCCCTCTCAGTGTGGTTGGTGTGTCCAATAACATTTTCATTTTGTGAATTAAATTGTAAGTTGGTGCATTTTTATGTAAAAACTGCGCTGGTGCACTACAAACTGTATAGCGCATTAGAAAAGTAAGCTACAAAAAAAAGAAATGCATGCATTTATCATTAATGCACTGAAATATACTTGAAAGAAAAAATGAGTGGGAATTTCAGTTTTTCTAAATGTGTGTGTTTATAAATGAAAAGCCTATTCATTATTTCATTCTTTTGCCAAAATTTAGAAGGGAGATTTCTGCAAAAGAGATTTATTAGCAAAGACTTTGGAGTGGGTGGATTTTTTTGAAGAGACAAATTTGAAAGGGATCACTGTAGGTCACATACAAATCTGTAGAGGAGAAATTTCACGTACATGATTTCAGAATTCATTCTATTGATAATCTTAATCTTTCCCCTATTTGATTCAAACAATTTTCAGTGCATTCTCAAAAAAATAAAAGGTTTTCATAGTTACCTTTGGTAATGGAATCCCTAGCTTCCTTCTTGTTTCTCTTGCTTTCCCTCTCTATATTTCACAACGATATTTTTTTTAAGAGATACATTTTTATAGGGTTTCTTTACTTATATATGCGATGTTTAGTATCCATTGTAATGAGACCAGTCATTGCATTGGATCCCAAACTAACATGTCGTTGCTATTTTTTTTTAAAATACCTTTATGGTTAGCAGTGTGCACTATACACGATCAGATCACCAGTGCACATGTTCCTATCAACAACAACACTGAATTTAAAATGGAAACAACATTGTTTTTAATATCAAAATTGTCATGTTTTAAATTTTTTCATGGGTTGACAGTGCACAATAAATAGTACTTATGCACCAATGCTTCTATTAATTTATAAAGCATCATGTGAATACACAATTTGTAAACAAATGCATTTGATTTCGTCAGAGCATTGTTATCATATACCTACATGTATACATATGATTAACACATTGGTGCATACAAATTTATTATACACATCGAAATATTATTTTGTAATTTTTTTCATAATTTTTATGTCTATGATTCCAGACTTTTCTTTTTTCAGGGAGATTATGAAAATTCCAAGGTAAAATAAGATGAAAAGCAATGCATGCTAGTAGGGATGTCCAAAAAAGTGTACAAGGAGATGGTAAAATAAATGAAAATAATTGCATTGTAGGAGGAGCCATCCCAACAACAACGTGCATCAGATGTATGCAATTATTCATTTATTCGTTTATGTACATCGAATTTAATTATCGCATGAGATACTAATTTTCGATTTTTTTGTTGCAAAACAAAAGAGAAAATAGAACCCATTCAACACGTAAGACATGACGATGAGGAATAAAATGGTTGATCAAAAAGTCTATGAGTACTTATGTTTTTGGCCTTACTTAAGATTTCATGTTGGTTTTGATCTTTATATTTAAATAATTAATGTACACTTGTCCATGGCTGTATTCTAATAGGTGCTAACATACAAAGAAGAGTCAACTGTTGAATTAATAGACATTGGGTTAAGTATGGGTTGTGAGTATATGTTGAAGTATCAAGATTTAATTGAACACTTTTTAAGTAGTTATGTTGTTTAAATCCCTTTTTTTTATAATTAATGGAACAACAAGAAATATTTATATTAATTATATCGATTGAGCTTTGTCATGACATGTTAAACATGTAGGAAACACAATATGGAGTGCAACCAACATAAGGTATTTTGAGAGAAGGCATGAGGCATAGCTTCCAAAGAATGTGTATTTTTTATTAAATATTCTTTGCTATGATGCATTTTCTGATTTCCGCAATTGTGTATATTCTACTATATATAAATCTAGATATACTTATTACACTTTATTTCTATGTTTGTAGATGGAAGATGAAGAGGAGGAACATAAAAAACAAGTCGATCAAGAAAACATTAAGTTAAATAATCAAAGTACATTATCACCTACAAATGATGAAGAAATGAGGCACACGTGTATCTCAAGCGATGACAACAGTTCAAGTGATGAATGACAACCAATATAATTGAATGTTACTACAAGTTGTATGTTTTGGAATATTTTTTTTGAGAAAATCAAAGATTTTGTTTAATGTACCCGACATATTGTCCCAATTGCAAGAGGACATGTTACCAATATGTGTAAAAATTACATATTGGTTACATTTCGATTATTGTGGACCTTTGCATTGTCCCATTTTGAATAACAATGTGTTTCTTATTCATATATAATAAAATGAATTTCTTATTTTATTGCATTGTCGAATGTTGTAAAATGTTGCATTACCGATTAATCAATATGTGGATGATTTACATTGTTACAAATAACATAGATGTTTTCCATTGGATAACGCATTAATGAAATCATTATATCAAAATGCAATAACAAAAATATAAAAGATAATATTATTTTAAAAATATTTTATAGAGAATAATTTGGATTGTAAAATTGTATTGATATTGACTTATATTTCCCCTCTCATTGACATAGATTAAAGATACATACATTTTAAAAATGCTCAGATAAAAAAAACAATGATGAAATCAATGTAGTTGATATATTGAAATCAATACATACTAAACAAAGCGAAATTGTAATAAAAAAAAGTGTTGCAAGGCAGCCTAGTCTCTGTTAGACAAGTTTTAAACAATTGCTGAAGCAGTTGATGAGATAAGTGGAAACATGTAAAATTTTCAAACGGAAAAGCAAAATAAGAGTCATCTGCAAGTCTTAAAAGGAAAAATAAAAATCATCTGCAAGTTTTTACCATCACAGATGTTAAACTTAAGTTTTTATTGTCGCATATGCTAAACCTAAGGGAAGATAAGATAAATATTGCAATTTCTCCTAGCATTGTTAATGGGGCCGGAGATATTTTTCTTTTAGCCTTAACTCTTGATTCAACTAGGCTTACTGAAATTAAGTGCATCAAGTGTTAGTTTCATTATTATAAATTAATTATGTAATTAATTTAAATACATGAAGAACTTAAACAAACATATTCTCTAATCAATTATATATCTATATATATATATATATAAATAAAGTTAAAAGCAAATTCATTATTAAATTATAAAAATAAAACTCATTACAATATTGATGATGAATTAGCAAGACTGATTATGAGTAAATAATTCATTTAGTTGTCCTAATGAAAAAGGCGTTATCACTTGAAATGAGTTGACAAAAATATTAATACAATAAAAATTAGAAAACGTTAATAATAAATATCTTTCTAAAAACTCAATACTTTGAGTCAATAACTTCTATGGCTCAGAAATTGTTCCAAAATTTTAATGCCTTGAGTGACTTATGAATGATTGTTGGCCTCTGGTTCAGCGTCTAACTGTGGATTTATTAAAGTTTATGGAGCCTTACTTGAGAAATGCAGAGCTTGTTAAATATATTTAAATTTTTTTTAATATTGAATTTGTTCAGATTAATTTTGCAGGTTTTCATATATTAATTTGACATAAAAACTTATTGTATTTTGAAATAGCATTTTGAATTATCTCTAATATTTTTCTATATAATACACATGTTGGCACATAAAAACTTTTATGTTTCTGTTTTAATGTTTTTCTTTAGTTTGATCAGATTATATTTTTTTTCACTAGGTTTTTATTGGCCTTACAGGTTCGGTTGTTATACAAAGGCGCATTTTGGGTGGTGTTGTTTTTTTATCATGATTTTCCAGAGTTTTTATGTGATTACTATTTTAGTTTTTGTGATGTTATTCCTTTAATTGAAGACAGATGCGAAAACTCATCCTCACTTTTCCACGTAATATGAGGTTCTTGTTAAATATAATGTAACCTCAACAGTCTGACTGTACATTGTCAGCTGTGCATCTCACTTTATCAGTTCCCAGATCCGTTCACTCCCATTAAAAATACTTAAATAGAGTTGGCAGTGGATCAAAATTTTTATTCCTACTTGGTGAGTTATTCCTTATTATGCTTTCATCTGTTGAGCTGCCGGTTCTCCGCCCAAATTAGTCATTTCAATTGCAAAGATGTTATTCCAAATTAGTCATTTCAATTGCAAAGATGTTATTCCTTCCCAAATCAACATACAAATACAAAATGTGATTCAAAATTATTGAAAAGATATTGGTACTTGAAAGTCTATATTGGAAAAAATAAATCAACGGTTTAAAAGCTAAAAGTGAGACGTTGGATCATAAGCAAAGTAAAGGTTAGATTCTGGAGAAAACTTGCTACAAAATAGAGAATAAATGGTATGTTCTTGACAAGAATTTATATTTGAATCAAGTTAGAATGAAAGGTATGTTCTTGCAATGGATTCATATTTGTAGAGAGATAGAGTTTCAACACTTATTGATATTTTTCACGACATAGTTTAGGTCGTTCAAGCACACCAAAGCCAAAGAGCATTAAATGGAACAAAGATAAAGAAAATGATTAGATACCACTTGAGAAAAATGTATTTGGTTGTGGTGTCTTCAATTATTTTCTTTGTATTGATGGTTGTTTTTCATTAAGGTGACTAGCTTGAGAGATGGCTTATCTTGGTTGATTTTGTCTTTTAAAGTAAGTAGGTTAGTTATAAGTTGAGTCTTGGTAGCCAATGCTTTGTAGTTGAAGTAGGCAGGGTTGTCCTGAACCTTTCAAGACCAGAATCAAAGTGGGTTGGCTAGATGGATGATCTCATTCACTCTTATGATCTTTTGCTCTGATAATGCAACCTTTTCTAACTCTTTGATGATTCCCTTTCTTGCCTTTTAAAACCTATTCTTCTAACTTCTTGAGTAGTTAGGGATTTTTCTTTCTTGGAAAAATATCTTCAATTAATAGTTCATTGAAATCTCATTAATTAATTTACATCATTGACATCCTCATCTTGAAGTGGTCCATTTCCTTCTTTAATAAAAGTTTTTTAATAAACTTTTATTTTGAAAAAATTGATTAATTTCCATGTGATATTAAACTTTTTATCCATGGAAACCAATTTAGATGTGATATTCATCATCTTGTATTTCCAACAAGTCCTCCTGAGTGCAATTTCAATTCCTGGATCTCAAGATATGAGCTCGTTAAGTCGAGATGTCAAGCAACTTTATCAATGCACCATAAAAGTATTGTTGACTAATCTTTTAATTTCTAAGAAAATATGGTCAATTTTAGCCCTTAAAACATGTTCCATAATATTCCTCGTCGAATTATCTTTTCAATGAGGTAGAATTTTCCCAAATACGACTCTTGAATCTCAATTTATGGCCTTCAGAACAATAATAATCAACAGTGGTTGATCAATTTTCATGGGGCAATCTGGGCCCTTGATTTCAATTTTGACCTCCATAAAAATTTCGATTTGTTCTTCCAAAATAATTATCCCACTTGCATGGGAGTTTTGATAACTGTAATGTATATAATGAAAAGTGTACCAAACACTTGGTGTGAAACATGTGGAGGTTATGGAGACTTAGTGGTTCGTTTCCTTAGGAAATATAGAGGTAGAAATTGGAATCCAAATGCCTGGGCTAAACATGCAAAAACACCAAACCAAACAAATACATAAAACACCAATTAATTATGGAAAACTATACATAAATTCCACTAATAATATTAACATAAAGTACACCTATAAATCAACATTACCAATGAAATCAACTATAAGTTGATCATTTGGACGACCAGTGGGGTCATATGGAAACTCTGAGATTGGCCAGAATGGTTGAGGGCCCGATATCAACAAGTTCCCCGTATCAACCAAAGAATCCCCAAACCTTTATATTTCACTGTAGCACTCTATTATAATGCTTTGCATTGATCGACATAGATGGTTGCTTACCAGGTGAGACACAAGCTCTCAATCTAGGAAACTGGGGGGTAGGACRACATACTCACACGAAGCAACATCACGAACGCGTGTGAAACAACAACATGGATGTGTGGTCTACAAGCTAGGCCTTAAGAGGTTGCCAAKGAAAGATTACTAGTAATTTTMATTTATTAATGGATATTTTGGATAGACTTGGTAGACTTAACCCAACTATACACTATGCAAACAAATAAATTAAAGTGTCCTTATAAAATCCAATAATTATAAATAATTGAACAACCTCAACCCATGTGTCTTGAGAATGAAGACAATGATCCTTTCACGTGTCCTAAGGATTGCATGTAGAATATGCCAGCCATAGAAAGGTGTTTGGATTAGGGAGGGAGTTCCTCAAAAAGTGAAATATCTTTGTAGTATTGCATGGAGCCCATTTGTCTTTATTACTTASAAATAGTTATTGAATGGAGCCTAGGGAGCCCATCTGTCTTTATTGGTTACAGATGGATTGATCTTAATAACAAGTCAAGAAATAAGCTAATAAGAACCTCTGGTTGTATGACATTCATGCCTTACTCCATGTGGGAAGTGGTTTCTTTCCCATATCACCCGACATGGTTTCTTTGTAGAAATAGGGCTTGGCGAGGGGTGGCAATACTCTTGAGAGAGGTAACAACACCATGAATTGAAGATGGTAAACCACATTACATTCACCTCCATCACCACTCTACTTAGTGGAACTGTTGATGAACAATTGTTGAATGACAATGGAAATGTCAGTAAGTAATGAGATTAAGTCTATTATATTTTCATCTAAACCCTTGCATTCTGCTATTGATAAAATATTTTGAGCTACCTAATGTGGTTAACTCTATTATCTCCTTGTTTAAAACCTTGCATTCTCCCATTTTATAACATACTTTCAAGTATCCCTACCTTCACAGTGCCCATAGATAATAGAAAATAAGTTCATTCCAAACAATTGATTTTCCAAGCATAGGATCAACCACATTGTATTATATACTATTTTTTTGGCCTTTGGGAGGAGGATTTGACGCTTTTGCTTTGGCTGTGTGATTTCAGTTTGAGGATTTGTGTCTGTGAAAGTGGTTGACAATGGTGAGGGAAAGGGAAAGGGAAAGGGTAATGGTTGCAACAAAAACAACAATGTCATGGATGTGGTGATAGCGGGGTAGGTAGTTGGTTTTATTTATAGATTTAGATTTTTCTTTCATCATCTAAAAGAGAAAACCGTGATTTTGAACTGCCTGTTTGTCATTAGGTGTATGTAAGCATTACATTTTCTCATTCCTTTGTACTACACACCTATCTTGCAACTCATCCATCCAGATATTGTTTGTCTTTTACCTTCCATAGTTATTTTAGGTAATTTATATGAAGCACATATTTAATAATGCAATTAATATTTTCATTGTTTATATATGTGTATTGAATAATATCTTATCAACATTACCTAACATTTTTGGAATAATATATTTTGATAGGTAGTAATAAGGGGGGTCCTCCAAAATTACTAGATCATGCAATAAACCATTGAACCAAATTGGGAGAATCTAACGTAGTTGGGATTGGAAGAGTTTAGGTTGGGACAAACTCCAAACTAAACCTATTCTCACTTAAATTAATGAGTTTCAACTTAAAAAATTGAACGGAACAAATGAAATTAACCCAATTAATCCATACCTATTAATATTTTCAATTATTGTTCCGTTTATATTTTAATTTTTCATTTATATTTATATTTTAATTTGTTTTAAATGCTTCTTCTCATTGTTTTGTTTCTTATTAGTCCCTACCGTAGGCATAGAGGGATTATAGCGATCGATAATTCATTGACCTCGTATTAGATTGTCCATTGACCACAAATATTTCCTTGTTATCTATTGTTGGAACCAGGGAACTGAAAGCATTGATTTTTATATAATAAAAAGTACCATATTTGTCATGATTTGCGTTGGGCCTGAGATATGGTTAGTTTTATGATGTTTATTAGATACTTTTGTCGAATGTATATATGCGTTTTCAAGTTTTGGAGAAGTTTTTGAAGGGATTTTGTGCCCAAACGCTATGATCCACACCAGGTATGCATAATTCATGTTTTATAATGATCTTGAGTATGATTCAATACGATTTTATGTTTTTAGAGATATAATTCATATTTTTTGGTGTTACAGGAAAAAATCGAATCATGTTTCTGCTTCCGACACTCAATCCAACACTCCATCCGGTACTCCATCTGGTACTCAATCCAGTACTCAACCCGGTACTCGGTTCGACACTTCGTCCTGCACAAAAATGATGGGCGATTTGGCGGTTATGGTATTGGCGGCCAGTGATGGGTGAATCATGAACATGGGTTTTGCTCGTTCTTGCCCCCTTAGGCTACTGAACTCTTGACAACTCGGTTTGGGTTGTTGAGTATGGCGATTATTGACTCGCTACATTTTGGCAGTTAGGGCACCATTAATGTAATTTATTGTTTATAGAAGAGGTTTGACTCTCCAATGGTCGACCTCTCAGTCTGTAAAGCCTATAAATACCACCGTGGTGGTCATACAATAGTTAAGCAACAAAAGAAGTAGTGTGTTAGAGACAAATACGTTTTTCCTTTGTTTTGCCATTTTCATTTGCCAGAATTATATAAGACTGTGTTTTTGAGTTTTAATGGTGAAATCAATTTGCNTTTCATATTTTTTGGTGTTACAGGAAAAAATCGAATCATGTTTCTGCTTCCGACACTCAATCCAACACTCCATCCGGTACTCCATCTGGTACTCAATCCAGTACTCAACCCGGTACTCGGTTCGACACTCTGTCCTGCACAAAAATGATGGGCGATTTGGCGGTTATGGTATTGGCGGCCAGTGATGGGTGAATTAGGAACATGGGTTTTGCTCGTTCTTGCCCCCTTAGGCTACTGAACTCTTGACAACTCGGTTTGGGTTGTTGAGTATGGTGATTATTGACTCGCTACATTTTGGCAGTTAGGGCACCATTAATGTAATTTATTGTTTATAGAAGAGGTTTGACCCTCCAATGGTCGACCTCTTAGTCTGTAAAGCCTATAAATACCACCGTGGTGGTCATACAATAGTTAAGCAACAAAAGAAGTAGTGTGTTAGAGACAAATACGTTTTTCCTTTGTTTTGCCATTTTCATTTGCCAGAATTATATAAGACTGTGTTTTTGAGTTTTAATGGTGAAATCAATTTGCCGAGTTCATTGTGTGCTTTTGAGAAGTGACCACGACTTGCTGGGGGGCCCACCAGCAGTTTGGTAACTATTCTATGTGTTATTTTTGAATTTCATAGCTTAGATGTCTTTTATTTTATTTCTTGTATATGAAATTGCTATTTTGTTTCTTTGTCATATAATTTGTTGTTATAGTTTAACTGTGTGAGTTCTCTTTTGCAGGTTAGTATGAAGGATTTTGTTAATATGTAGTAACTTTGTAGTTAGTAGGAACAAGTTTGCAAACTTATACACTAACCCCGTGTGCAATTAAATATTAGACTGCATTTTATTTATGCTTTTAAAATCAAGTTTAAAATAGGGTAGTACAAAATTTTAATTTATGTTTTCTTTCACAAGGCTTCGGTGGATGGATAGGGTTAGCTTTAGTTTTTATTTGTAGATTGCCTATTTAATTGTTGTTTAGATTTTTCTTAACTAGTTGTTAATTAATTAATTCATTAGTTTACTTTTTATATGCTAAGAATCATGTTTAATTTTTGTTTACAAGCATTTTCCTTTTTGCAATTTGAGTTGTTGAAATAGGTCTAGCTTAGTTTTACTTTATGCAATTTCTTTCCTAGATTTAGGTTGCAATTCCAGTTTTTAGTTAATGATTGAATGCAGTTATGAGTTTTTCTTACATAGCATAGAGTACAATTATAATCTCGTTATATTGTTCATGGTTAATGCATGAGTAATAATCACATGAATATGAAGGGTAATTAACGTTGTTTCCGTGATGGCTAAATTCTCACTAGATTGTTTAATTCACACTTTCCACTTTGCCATTGAAATCAATATCGAGTTTATACCTCTTGAA
>JASDQU010096433.1:11807-33369 GCA_032191745.1 Picea mariana | reverse complement strand
GCATGCCAATGCTGTAGTCTGATGGTTTTCAAAATGTTGAGGCAACTTTGCTTCCAACAGTGCTTCCAAGAGAGAAAATCATTCCTGAAGATTCTTTTGTTCCTTTCCTTCCAGATTTGCCAAAGTATAAAGCCTGGGAGAAGTTTCCAGATACGATTGAGAAGGGGTGATTGAAAATCATTGTCTCTCCATTTTTCTATGGTGTTGATGATACTGTCCTACTTGTGGTCCGAGGTGCGCATGATCAGTGCACCTTGATCCCAAACTTGAGTGGTGTAGTGGCATGTGTTGAGGATATGGTTCATCGTCTTGGATTCTTCTCCACAAAGCATACAAATGGACGGACCAACAAAACCCATTTTCGAGAGGTTATCCCATGTGAGGATGATCGAGTGAGTTACAAGCTAGAAGACTAATTTTTGGCCAGTGCTTCAGGGCCCATATTTTGTTCCACTCCTTCCTTAGGGGTAACAGATCTGAATGAGTTTTAATGGCATAGGCTTCTTTTATGCTAAAGGTGCCCCTTGGAAAGTATCCCCATTGTAGGATGTCCTCCCCTGTCAGATTGGGGATTTTTCTTTTATTGATTTCACTGTGCCAGGGTCGAAGGTCCACATGTGCCTCTAATTTCAGGTGCTCCTTGTTTGAAATCCAGCCTCTCCAGGTGGGATCTGTTGGATTGTCCTGCTAGTAGTCTGCCACTTTTTTCAGGCCCGCCTGTGTGGCTAGGATGCTGAAGGTGTCAGACCAGTCTTCATACTCCAGAATTGGCCATTGCTGCCACGAATCTTTCCAGAACAAAGTTGTTTTCCCATTTCTAATTTCCCAGAAGGCGTGACTTGTGACAAGATGTCGATTCTACTTGCTGCCATCCAAATTAGGGATCCAGGGTTGTCCCCGTTCCATCTAATGAGGTCCCTCTCCACCATGTTGGGTGCATATTTCCTTCTCCAGAGCTTGGCCCACAGATCTTGAGGTTTTTTGAGCCATTTCCACCAGATCTTAGCACTTAGGATTTTGTTCATCACTGGTGGATCCCTTAACCCAAGGCCCCCTTGAGATTTGGGTTTGCAAAGTTTATCCCAGCTGATCAATGCCAGTTTTTTCCCTATTTTAAGGCCTTGCCAAAGGAAATTCCTTTGCAAGTTTTTGATGGTAGTAAGGACAAAGTTTGGGGCCACGAGAGAAGAAAATGTATAGACAAGTAGGGCTTGTAGCATGGATTTAAGTAAAATGAGGCGACTGGGGATATTAAGGGCTCTGTAGGTCCAGGAAGAAAGCCTCTTAGCAAAGGAGGAGAGAAGATGCTCCCACTAACTGTTCCTTAGGGCGTTGTCTAGCAAGGGGATGCCAAGGTATTTGGATGGAAGGGAGCTTCGGGTGAAGGCGAGGATTTCAAAGATATGATGTTGAATCGGAGTTGGTGTATTGAAGAAGAAAATATGGGATTTGTCTTTGTTGAAGTCCAATCCTGAGGCATCACAAAACGTTTGAAGGATTGAGAGGAAAGAGTGGGCTTCCTTTACTGTGGGGGAGCCCATCATCAGGGTATCGTAAAAAAATTGGCTATGGGAGATTGGAGGAGAGATACCGTGCAGGGGTAGACTAGTCAACGATTTACTTTCTATGGAGGTGTGAATAAGGTGACTGAGACCCTCGACCATGATGATGAAAAGGAAAGGGGATAAAGGGTCACCTTGTCTGATTCATCTAGAGGGATAAAAAGGACGAGAAGGGACCCCATTAACTAGGATAGAAAAGAAAGCAGAAGAGGTAAGATTTAGAATCCATTCTACCCAAGTGTGGTCGAAGCCAAAGGCCAGGAGCATTGCATGCATGTAATCCCATCTTAACTTGTCAAAGGCTTTGGAAGGTCCAGTTTTAGGAGCATACCTGGCGTATGGGTCTTCTACAAGGAGTGAATCACTTCATGCGCTAGGATGACGCTGTCCAAGATTTCCCTGCCTTCCACATAGCTCGATTTCTCTGGAGAAATGATCTGCGATAGGATGGGCTTCATTCGTCTGGTGATCACGAGTTTATAGGTGACGTTTCATAGAGCGATGGGTCGAAACTTCTTGGGGTGATTGATCTGTCCCTCTTTGGAAATGAGGGTTAGAAAAGTAGTGTTGAGAGCTGGGAGGACTTGCCCTGAAGATATGGAGTCTTTGATGATTTCCCAAACGTCTTCCCTGAACATCTGCCAACAATGATGGAAGAAGTCCCTAGTAAATCCATCCGATCCCAGAGCGCTTGATCTACTTCCTCGAGAGCGATGGGCTTGAGCAGAGATACATTCTGTACTTGAGTGATTAGGGTGGGTATGTGTTGTGTAATCTTGGAAATGGCTTGATATCTATTCTGTATGGGTTCTGCCAGGAGGTTTTTGTAGTAAGTGACCAATTCCTTTTCCAGATCCTCATGAGAATGGATGAGTTGGTCATTTATAGAGGTTAGCTGCGTGATTCGATTGGTGTGCCGCCGCTGAAGGGTGGACCTGTGAAAATAATTGGTGTTTCAGTCACCCTCCTTGAGCCAATGGATGCAAGATTTTTGTTTCCACATAATCTCTTCTTAGGATTTCCTGTCTTCCAGTTGTTGGCTTAAAGTTGCTTCCTGGGTTTTGAGGTCTTCAGTGAGTCCCTGCTTCCGGATTTGTCTTTGTACCATGCTCATTTGATCCTTTAGGTGATTTTGGGAAATGAAAATATTGCCAAAGGTTTGCCTATTCCAGAGTCGGAGCTATTGCTTAAGATTCTTGAGCCTCTTCTGGAATCGATACATATTGGAGCTGTAAGGTATCTCTGCTTCCCTCCACCACCCATGGATAATTTCATGAAAATCTAGGTGGTTGAGCCAGAATTGTTCAAACCTGAAGGGTTTTTGACCTGGGGTGGCCGACACATCCAACCATAGCTGAATGGGCTAGTGATCCGACCCATGAAAATCCAAAATGGTTGCCTCAAGAGTTGTGCCTTCCAATAGTAGGGAGTCTGATATTAGGAATCGATCTAGTCTGCAAGCTATTTGATGTGTTCCAATTCTTCTGTTTATCCAGGTGAAGGTGCTATTGGGGGTTTCTAGGTCAATGAGGTCTATGTTGTCTATAAGATTTTGAAAATCGTTGGATTCCTATTCTAGGTGTCGAGTTCCTCCTTTTTTTTCATCCAAGTTGTGTATTAGGTTGAAGTCTCCCCCTACAATCCATCTGCTGTCCTTGGTTAAGGTAGACAAGTACTCCATATTTCTGAGGAAAGCTTGCTTATCCCCGATACTGTCCGGTCCGTAGACATTGGAGAGGTGGCCAGGTTTATTGGAGCCGATGAGCCTGTAGGCGGCCGTGATGGACCATTTGGTCGCGATGAAGGTTTCCATAATGGTTGTTCTGGGGTTCCAAAGTACAGCTAGGCCTCCGGCTTTGCTTGTGGCCGCTGTGGATACTGCTTTCCCTTGCTTCCAATAGTAGGGGAGAAGATTATATATTTCTTCAGTAGCGCATTTTGTTTCTTGGAGAAATATTATGTTTGGTTTCTTTGCTAAGATCAAATCTCATAGTAGTTTTTTCTTGCTACGCCCATTGAGACCTCTTATATTCAAGGAGAGGATCTTCATGAGGAGGAGGGGGAGGGGAGAGGGGGAAATCTATTCGAGATGAGGTGGATCTGCTCGGAGTTCACCATGAAGTGACATATCTCTTGTATGAGCTTGTTCATCGACTTCCTTCCTCTTCTCTTTTCATCTTTCTGGGGTTTGCTTTGATCCTTTGGCTGGTTCACTTGTATTCCCAAACCCTTGCTAGATCTAACTGTGGATTCGGCTGAGGATTTAAGGAAGACCTTGTGCACTTTTCGTAGTTGATTTAGAGGTATGGTGTACAGTTTCTGGTGTCGGTATGCATGCTCCAGGTGCTCCAGGTCTACACCTACTATTTATTTCTCATCGAAGTCCATCTCGACATCCCCATCCTCTGTTTCTAGGTGATCCTCTATTAAAGTTGTGGGGTTTGTTGATGAAGTGTTTGGATTCATCTCCGACATTGATCCCTCTTTCCATTTTCCTATTTTATGGGGTATTTTCTCAGTCTGCACCTCTTTGGGGTATAATGGGTTCTTTGTTTGATCTTGTAGGACAACATATTTGTTGCTGGTGGATGGATCTTTACTTGCCTGGGTTGCTTGCTTTATTCCTCCTTGTCTACGCTTTCCAGGTGCATTAGCGAAGCCATCCTTGTCTTTGACGACATCTGAATTCCCCTCTTTGTTTGTGGCATTGAGGGGGAATTCTCTGAAGAGATGCCCATGCTCATGGCATTTCCTACATCTGAATGGAATATGCTCATAGTCAATGGTTTGCATCCAGTCCTCATCATGGTATTCTAGGACTATGGATCCCAGGAGCAGCTTAGCTATATTCATGTATACACAGATGCACGCATATGAGGTGTATCATCTTTTCTTAGTGGCCTCCAAAGATTTGACATAGACGCCAATGGTGTTACCTATGCCTGCAAGAACATCCTCTAGCCAAAATTCCTGAGGTAGGGAATATAGTTTGATCCACACTGGTGCATGTGCGAAGTCTTACGTTTTAGGGCTAACTTTCTCTGTCGAGAACCTTAATAAGAGTCCCGTTTAGTTGAAAAAATATGGCCCTCCGTAAAAAATGCGGTTTCGGTCCTCGAGGTTATGCAGGATGATGGTGAATAAACCCTTGGAGCCCAGTTGCAATTCATAATTTCCTTTGGGATTCCACCAATGCTGTATCCATTTGACTCGGTCCCATTCCGAGGGCCAGAGCCCTAAAAATTTACCTACTAAGGCATAATCTCTCATATATTGCTTCTGCTCCTCAATGCGGGGAGAACTTACAATGTATTTCAGGGCATGTGGTGCTTGTGGGATACACTTGCCTGGTAGCCATGTCCTTGACGCACTTGAGGGTGCTGGCTCTTTCTCTGAATCAATGTCCATATCCTTGTCTTTGAAGGTTCCTTCGGCCAATAACTTAGATCATAGATCGGGGGGAGGTTCGGAGGTGGGCTGCTTGGAGCCCTCTCCCATGCTTCCATTCGCTGTTACCTGGCTGTACGAGGGGCCTCTCAGTCCTCCCTCCTTCAGAGGCATGCGCCCTAATGGGGTGAACAGTTGTAGCAGAGTAGAAGAAACCCTAAACCCTAGCTTGGTGTTGCTTCCTCAAATCCATTTGATCAATCGTTATCAACACATTATTGATCCTAGTGATCTAACTAAAAAATTATTGTTTTATTTTATAATTTTATTAATAAAAGGAAAAAGAGGAAGCACATGTGAAGTGGGACTGTTAGAAGAGAAAATCCGTTGATTCAAAGAGAACTACCAAGTGATAGCAAAAAATGGGGAAAAGTGGTGAAGTTTGGTTGAGTTAACTCAATAGAAGTGAGACAAGATATCAGGTTTTTAGGAACATGTGTAAAGATTAGATTGACAGGTGGTCAATGAGTAAAAAAATCAAATTGACAGGTGGTCAATGAGCATGAGGCTCATACAAGTGTCAAAGACCTAGGAAAATCTTATAAAAAATAAAAGAAAACAAAAGAATGGGACACCATTCTAATTTATATTGAAATCTGAGGAATTTCGATTCGACACAAAAATATTCACATAAAACTTGGAACCCTACACACTACAACAAGTCACTTGGTTGGTTTTGGATCAGGATTTAGCTCGGGGGTGACAGAGTGGGAATACGTGGCAGCTCCGATCTAAGGTGGGGAGGAACAAACACTTGACATGTGTTTTCCACTAAGGAAATCTCATTTATAGGTGTTTCTTACAGTCTGTTTCTTCAATTTTGTTCTGGATTTGAATATTGTTTCTTCAAGATTCCATGGATAACCTATTTTGATTTATTTAGTGTAGATATATAATTTATAGATATTCTGTTAGTATTTTAATCATCATTCAATTGGAAGTTTATGGATATATATTATTTTTATCATTGTATCATTCTATTATAAAATTGCCACGATAAATATCAGAGACAACGATTTTATCCATATCCAATGCAAAATGTTTAAACAAAATGATGGAACATAGAGGAAGTTATATTTACACAGAACATGCTAGTTGCAAAGACGATAGATCTATTGTCGTAGATAACTCTAGAATATACACACATAAAGGAATTTATGTAAATGCAACAAACATGCTAGATGTAAAGACGATAAAGCTATTGTCATAAAGCAACTCTAGAATATACATATACATATGAGAATTTATACATATAACCCACAAACACGAAGGCCAAATTATAATGTCGCTACCATAATAAAAAACCTTAAATGTAAACATAATTCTAAGATTATTTATCATTAAAGAACATAGCGATAAGTTTAACAATAGAACCAAATCAGTTAGTTCTGTAAACCTCGATAAACTAAAAAGAAACCAATAAATTTCCTTTATGAAATAAGTTATCAACACTACAAACTGTGTCAACCTGACTCTGTAATATACGAGAGTAAAATCCCCTTTAATACATATGATAAATTACTCTATCCTAAGTCTAAACTCCAACAAAAAAATATACAGAACCCTCATTCACATGAAAAATCCCAGAATACAGAGAAAATTATATATAAACCAAAGTGGGTTTGACAGATCTATACTAGTTAACCACCTAACTAACTTCAAATCTGAACGATGATATCAAATATTCATCCAAAACAAGGTTCTGCGATGGAAATCAAATTACCTTTTAAAGGTTGAGCACCCTGACCGAGGAGCCAAGATAACACTTGTCAACAAAGGACACAAAAGTGAAAGTTAGTAATAACACCTGAGAAAAACATCCCATCACAAAAGAAAAAGGGTCATTAAAAGAAAATATTACTTACATGATTTTTGAATAAGGACTTGGTGTAGAAACCCTACCATACTGGTCGAACAATACATGCATTTACCCAGAAACACGTCACAAAAGAAAACTCAAACTTGCATAAGTGAATGATGAAGGGATAGGGTATGAAATTCTTACGAGGGATAAATCATAACCAGGATGGATTTCCTCTAAAATAATGCCTCAACCGACCAATGACAACTCTCCCTTCTGATGGGTACCCTCAGAAATAACAAGAGCCCATAATTATCCAAGCATCCAAAATAAATCTATCTTAATAGAGGAATGAAAACAATGAATGAATTAAGACCAAGATGCGCACAACCATTACTAGAATACTCAGTGGTGTTCTCCATACCAAAACTTAGGATAAGGTTATGATAACAATGAAAACTGAATTTTATCTAGAGGAAAGTAAATGCGCACAAGACAATAGGTCTCTCGAAAAGCCACCACCCTCGACAAAGTACAAAATGGGACTATTAAACCAAATAAGGACCAGAACTCTAAACAAGATCATAACTAGGATTTCAATGATAGAGAAATCCATAGAGAAGGTGAATGAATGCCAAAGGTAGCATTTACATAAGCTCAATAGGATATATGGAAACACCATGATTTTGGTAAAGGAAAACTAAATAACAGAGAAAGAAAACCCTAGTGAACCAGCAGGAACCCTCGCCTTCCTCCAAAAGTTTTCTAACAATGAAGTGGAAATTCAAAAATTGTGTTGAGTGGTCGAGACTTACCCTCCTGGTTCTTGTACCAAGAAACCACACTTGGCACATAGAAATACTTCCATGAACGAATTAGGGACATATGTTATTTATGAGTGTAAGGTTCGTCTAGCTCGAAATTTAATAGTTGTCAACCACCCCTTTTTTATTATCCCCAAAGCATGATTAACACTGACCAACAAGCATAATAACACATACGATTAATGGTTTTACACTTATGTTTCCATGTCTGGATGGTCAAGATAAGTCACATTTACTTGTAACATTATTAATCCACCAACTTAAGTTTTTAACAAAAAGGTCGTGACAAGGTTCTCCCTTAGGGTGACCAACGAAGGTTTTAACACAAAATTCATAAATGAGAAGTGGAATATAGAATTAAAAACCCTACCACAAGAACTATATCATAAGCTCAAATTTTGACATGAATACTATAAGGTAAGCCATGCAATTATAATTGCACTTAGAACTAGTAAAGGTAAGAGATTTCTTATTAATGAGATTTTAAATAATTGGTAATGTTCCTTATTTTGAAGATAATATTACAATATATATATATATTTTTTGTGGTATGTGACATAATGGTATCAGATCTTTCGAATACGAAGACTAATTGACTATTGTTATATTTTCTTCTTTCCTTTAGTAAAAATATTTTGAATTGTAGGAAAGATGACAAAAGTACCTATTCTACCTGAAGAAGGGTCACATCAAATGAACCAGAAAATCCAAAACAAGGAAATATTGGTGAAGGAAATATATGGGTTAACTTGAATGAAAGCAAGGATAACAAACAATCAAAATTAATTTAGATTGTACAAGGTCTAATAGAAGAATTGAAAACTGTTAAGGAAGATGATGAACGAATTATAAAGACACAAGAAGAACTTAACACAATACTATTAGACAAATTGTGTAATCATAATTCTAACAAGAATAAAGGTCAATTTTCCAGTAATTCTAAAATTGATCTACACAAGAAGAAGTCTAGGAAATTTGAACATACTGAATCAACGATAGAATTTGTTTTTAACGAAACTGAAACTTCAAGTGAGGACAATGCCAAACTGGAACAAAGAACTAAAAAGAAATACCATGAGGAAATTATGGGGGAATTTAAAAAGATAAAACCTCCAATATTTAATGGTGAGATTGAGACTGGAGAAGAGGAAGAAGCTTGGCTTTCTGGGATGCAAAAATACTTCCAGATATATAATTATTCAAGTGAACTTAAAACAAGAATGGATATCTATAATCTGACTGAGAAGGAAGAGATATGGTGGCAAGTTATAAAAAGGGTAAAGAATATTAAAGAACGTAAAGTCACTTGGAAAATTTTTAAGAGATATTTTAAGAAACAATATCTATCAGAACAATATTATGAAGGTAAGGCTAAAGAATTTTATGAATTGAAATTGGAGAATTTAACCATGAAATACTTTTACAACAAATTCCTAAGTTTATTATGCTATGCACCATATATTGTGGATGAAAAACAAAAAACACAATGCTTCTTGAGTTGCCTACCTGCCTCATATAAAGACAGAATTGAATTTGACAATCCTAAGACTTTAGAAGAAGCTATGTGTAAGGCTAAATTGTGTTTTGAACAATATAAAACCAGAAATGAAAATACTAAAAACTAGAAGGGAAAGAAAGTTGAAAGGTTTGATCCACAAAGAAAAGAAGGAAYGTTTTTAAATAAGAACAYTGCAAAAGGATTTCAGCGAAATAACTAGAGAAATAATAAGCCTTATAACCCATATGATAATAAAAATGCAAAACCAACAACTTTTTATAACAAAGAAACCTCCCAAAAGGAACCAATAAAGTATTGGGAGTGTGGTGAACCACATTATTTTAGGGATTGTCTTCACATAAAGAAAAAAAAAAACAACAACAACATACATACATTTCAAGAAGCTACTACAGTTGGTGAAATAGCAAGGAGTACCCCAAAGATTAACACAACCTTGGAGAATAAACAAACAAACCATCAAGATTCCATGGTGGAAGTAGAAGGTATGTTGAATAATCAACCAATTTCTATTTTGATTGATCCAGGTTCTAGTATAAGTTATGTTTCACCTAAGATAGTATAAATTTGTAATTTATGAAAGGAAAAATTTGAAAAATCATGGCTAACACAACTTGCTACAGAAACAAAAAAGAAAATTACAAATCTTGTTAAAGGCTGTGAAATTAGTATGAATGGTTTTAAAACTCAAGAAAATTTGAATGTTTTGCATCTAGGATCATATGATGCATTAATTAGTATGGACTGGTTAGAAAAATATAAGGTAATTCTAAACTGCTAAGATAAAACATTTACTTATGTAGATAACAATGGTAACATTATTGATATTGAAGGAATACCAAGAACCATTAGTATTAGGAAGATATCAAACTTGTAGATTAAAAGATGTGTTCGTAAGGGATTAAAAGTATTTGTTGTTCATGTAATAAATAATGAAAAATAAGAAATTAAAAAGAATATAGAAAATTTCCCTATGTTGTAAGAATTTGAAGATGTATTTCAAGAAATTCCTAGATTACCTCCTAAGAGAGAGATAGATTTCTCCATAGAATTATAACTAGGAGCAATGCCAGTTTCAAAGGATCCATATAGAATGAATATATTAGACTTAATGAACTAAAATATCAACTTCAAGAGTTATTAGACAAAAGTATATTTGACCAAGTGTAACTCCTTGGGGAGTGTTGATACTATTTGTCAGGAAGAAAGATGGAACCTTATGACTATGTATAGACTATTGAAAACTTAATAAAATGACAATTAAAAACATATATCCTTTACCCCACATTGATTATCTATTCGATCAAGTACGTGGGGAAACAATATTTTCAAAAATTGATTTACAAGCAGGATATCATAAAGTAATAATTAATGACGAAAATATATACAAAACAAATTTTAGAACGAGATATGGGAATTACAAGTTTGTAGTGATAACCTTTGGGTTAACAAACACCCCAACCTCATTCATGTGTCTAATGAATAGTATCCTAAGTAAATACTTAGATAAATTTGTAATTGTATTTATCGATGACATACTAATCTACTCAAAGAATGAAAAGGAGCATGAAGAACACTTAAGAATAGTTCTACAAATCTTGAGAGAACATAAGTTATATGCTAAACTTAGTAAATGTAATTTTTACAAGGATAAAATTCAATTCTTAGGACACATAGTTTCCAAAGAAGGAATAGTCATGGACCCTGAGAAAATAAAATCCATTATGGAATGGGCAATTCCAAAAGATGTTTCATATATCAGATCATTTATGGGTATAATCGGTTATTACCAAAAGTTTATTGAAGGGATTTCAAAAATTGCTCATCGTATAACATCCCTATAAAAGAAAGGAACAAAATTTATATGGTCTGAAAAATGTCAAGAAAGTTTTGAAAAACTAAAACATCTCCTAACAAGAGCTCCAATACTAAAAATAACAGACCCATACAAGGAATTTGTTGTATGAATTGAAGGGTAGGGAGGAGTATTAATGCAGGATAATCATGTAATTTCTTACGAATCTAGAAAGATTAAAGAACACGAAAGACATCATGTAACACATGATTTAGAATTAGCCGCGATAATATGTACACACTGAATATGTGGCGACACTATTTGATAGGACAAAAATTCCTATTGATGTCAGACAATATTGCTCTAAAGTACCTATTTGATAAACAAAATCTCAATTCTCAACAAGAAAGGTGGTTAGCTTTCTTGAGAGAATACGATTTTGAAATAAGACATATAAAGGGAAAAAAATAAGGTATTTGACGCCTTGAGAAGATATGCAAATATGATTTATACAGTTACAATAAGTAATTATGAAACTGATTTAGAGGAAAAATTCAAGATGGAAGTTGAAAAGGATATAGAATATCAAAGTATTAAATCTAAATTAATACAAAATCAAGCAAAAACAGAAAAATCATATCACAAACTTTCTAAAAATGGATTGTTGATGTATAAAAATAGGTTGCATATACCTGAAGCAGAAGAAATTAAATTACTAATACTGAATGAATTACATAAAAATCCATACTCTTAACATCCTGACTATCAGAAAATGATTACTATGTTAAGAAAGAAATTTTATGCCCAACATGAAAGGATAAACTGTTGAATATTTGGCTAAGTGCATAGAATGTCAACAAGTTAAAGTTGAACATCGAAATCCAACTGGATTATTACAACCTTTACCCATACCTGAATGGAAATGAGAAATTGTAGGTATGGAATTTATAACAGGTTTTCCTAAAAATACCAAACAAAATGATTCAATATTGGTTGTTGTTGATAAATTAAGTAAATGAACACACTTCACACCAGCTAAGTCCACTTATAAAGATATCAACATAGAAAATATATTTATGATTCAAATCTTATGATTACATGGAATTCCTAAAACTGTAATCTCAGATAGAGACACGAAATTTACCGATTTTTTTGGAAAGCCCTATTTGAAGGCTTAGATACACAACTAAACTTAAACATTGCTTACCATCCTCAGACAGATGGGAAAACTGAAAGGACTAATCAAATAGTAGAGGATATGCTAAGAGTGTATGTTATAGGCAGACCAAACAAATGGGAAGAATATCTACATTTGGTTTAATTCACATATAATAATCATTACCAACCCTCAACTAAACTTAGTCCTTTTGAAATTCTTTATGGAAGAAATTGTAACACCCCTATTTCCTGGAGTAATCCTCTCAATATATTAATGATAGGAACTGAAATGTTAAAGGAAATTGAACTAACAATGAAACATGTACAACAAAATTTGAAAGAAGCTCATGACATGCAAGAGAATTATGTAGATTGCAAAAGAACTCCTAGAGAGTACAATATTGGAGACCATGTGTATATAAGAGTAAGGCCTAAAATAAGTTCTTTAAGACTAGGAAGGTATACTAAATTATCTCCTAGATATTGTGGTACCTTTGAGGTGATTGCATGAATAGGACATGTAGCCTATCAACTTTCACTTCCAGCCACAATAAAAGTGCATGATGTATTCCATGTTTCATTATTAAAAAAATATATACATAATCCTACTCATGTTGTGGATTGGAATATGATACAGGTGGAACCTGAGGGCAAGTTCCTAGTAGATTCATATTGTATTCTCAACAGGAGGGAGATTACACTCTGGAATCAAGCCATCAGAAAGGTAAAGGTGCAGTGGAGGCACCTTAGTCCCGGAGAGGCTACATGGGAAATGGAGGATCATATGCAAAAAACATATCCATTTATGTTCTAGAATGATCCACATCAAGATTAAATAACACCAAGGATGGTGTTAAGTTCTAAGGGGGGGTGGATGTGATACCCCAAAATTTTAAATTTAAAACTTATTATTATTATTTATTCTTTTGTTATCAACACATTATTGATCCTAGTGATCTAACTCAAAATTTATTGTATTATTTTATTAATAAAAGGAAAAAGAGGAAGCACACATGAAGTGGGACTGTTAGAAGATAAACTACATTGATCCAAAGAGAACTATTGAGTGACAGTAGAAAGGAGGAAAATTGGTGAAGATTGGTTGAGTTAACTCAACAAAAGTGAGACAAGATATCAAGTTTTTAGGAACATGTGTAAAGATGAGATTGACAAGTGGTCAATGAATAAAAAAATTAAATTGACAGGTGATCAATGAGCAGGAGGCTCATACAAGTGTCAAAGACCTAGGAAAATCTTATAAAAAATAAAAGAAAAAAAAATAATGGGACGCCATTCTAATTTAGATTGAAATATGAGGAATTTCGATCTGACAAAAAAATATTCACATAAAGCTTGGAATCCTATGCATTGTATCAAGTCACTTGGTTGGTTTTGGATCAATATTTAGCTGGGGGGTGACAGAGTGGGCATATGTGGAAACTATTATCTAAGGTTGGGAGGAAAATACACTTGATGTGTGTTTTCCCCTAAGGAAATCTCCGTTATAGGTTTTTCTTACAATCTATTTCTTCCATTTTGTTCTGGATTTGAATATTTTTTCTTCAAGATTCTATGGATAACCTATTCTGATTTATTTAGTGTAGAGATATAATTTATAGATATGTTCTTAGTATTTTAATCATCGTTCAATTGGAATTTTATGGATATATATTATTTTTATCTTTGTATCATTATATTATACAATTGCCACGATAAATATCAGAGACAACAATTTTATCCATATCCAATGTAGAATGTTTAAACATAATCATAGAACAGAGAGGAAGTTATATACATTGAACATTCTAGTTGCAAAGATGATAGATCTATTGTCATTGAGAAATCTAGAATATACACATATAAAGGAATTTATGTACATGCAACAAACAAGATAGATGTAAATACAATAAAGCTACTGTCATAAAGAAACTCTAGAATATACAGATACAAAGGAGACTTTATCCATATAACCCAAAAACTCAAAGGCCAAATGATAATGTCGCTTCCATAATAAAAAACCTTAAATATAAATAAAATGCTAATATTATTGATCGTTAAAGAACGTGGCGATAATTTTAACAATAGAACCAAATCAGTTAGCTCTGTAAACCTTGATAAACTGAAAAGAAATCGGGAAATTTACTTTATGAAATAAGTTATCATCACTACAAATTGTGTCGACCCGACTCTGTAAGCTATGTGAGTAAAAGACCCTTTAATAAATATGAGAAATAACATTGTCCTAAATTTAAACTCCATCAAATTTTTTTACAGAACCCTCATTCACATCCAAAATCCTAGAATATAGAGAAAATTATATATAAACCAAAGTTGGTTCAACAGATCTATACTAGCTAACCACCTAACTGAATTAAAAGCCGAACGGTGGTATCAAATATTCATCCACAACAAGGGTTTATGATGGAAACCAAATTACCTTTTAAAGGTTGAGCACCCTCGCCGAGGAGCCAAGTCAACACTTGTCAACAAAGGACACAACAACATAAGATAGTATAGCAACTGAGAAAAACATCTCATCACAAAAGAAAAAGGGTCATTAAAAGAAAATAGTACTTACAATATTTTTGAATAAGGAATTGGTGTAGAAACCTTGCCATTCTGGTCAAACATTACCCACATTAACCCACCAACATGTCACAAAAGAAAACTCAAACTTGCATAAGTGAATGAAGAAGGGATAGGGTATGAAATTATTAACAGGAATAACTTGGAACCAAGATGGATTTCCTGTAGAAGAATGCCTCAACCGACCAGTGAAAACTCTCCCTTATGATGGGTACCCTCAGAAACAACAAGGGCCCATCATTAGCCAAGCATCCAAAATAAATATATCTTAACAGAGGAATGAAAACAATGAACGAATTAAGACCAACATGCACACAACCATTACTAGAATACTTAGTCGTGTTCTCCATACCAAAACTCAGGATAAGGTTATGATAACAAAAACAACTAAATTTTATCCATAGGAAAGGAAATGCACGCAGGATAGTAGGTCTCTCGACAAGCCACCACCCTCGACAGAATATACAATGGGTCTATTAAACCAAATAAGGACCATAACTCTAAACAAGATCATAACCATGATTTCAACGATAGAGAAAGCCGGAGCGAAGGGAAATGAACATCAAAGGTAGCATGTACATAAGGTCAATAGGAGACATAGAAACCCCATGCTTTCGATAAAGGAAAACTAAATAACAGAGAACCAAAATCCTAGTGAACTAGTAGGAACCCTTGCCTTCCTCCAGAAGTTTTCTAACAATGAAGTGGAAATTCAAAAATTGCATGGAGTGGTCGGGACTTACCTTCCTGGTTCTTGTTCTAAGAAACCACACTTGGCACATGGAAAGACTGCCACAAACAGATTAGGAACATATTTTATTTATGAGTACAGGGTTCGTCCAGCCTGAAATTTAATAACTGTCAACCACCCTTGTTTTATTAGGGACATATTTTTTTTATGAGTATAGGGCTCGTCGAGCCTGAAATTTAATAACTTTCAACCACCCTTGTTTTATTATTCCCAAAGCAGGATTAATGCTGACCAACAAGCATAATAACAAGTATGATTAATGAATTTACACTTATTTTTCGATTTCCAGATGGTTAGGAAAAGTCACATTTACTTGTAACATTATTAATCCACCAACTTAAGTTTTTAACGCAAAGTTTGTGACAAGGGTCTCCCTTAGGGTGACCAACGAAGGTTTTAACACAAAATTCATAAATGAGAAGTGAAATCTAGAATCAAAAACTCTACCACAAGCACTGTATCATAAGCTCAAAGACTATAAGGTAGGCCATGAAATTATAATTTCACTTAGAACTAGTAAATCTAAGAGATGTCTTATTAATGAGATTTTAAATAATTGGTAATGTTCCTTATTTCGAAGATAATATTACGGTATAAAGAAAAAAAAAAGAAAATTGGGGTATGTGACACTTAAGACCATAGAGAGATGTCTTAAGGAAACACACAAGGTTGTGTCATTGTTCACATATCTAGGAATTTGTTCAAAATATATTTTTCCATGCAGATCCCCATGAAAGAAGGTGGATTTAATATCTATATAATGGACCTCCCATCTATGTGAGGCAACAAGGTTGAAAACAAGGAAGATGAAATTCATTTTGTCTATGGGGGAAATTTTTTCGTTGTAGTCAATTCATTCAACTTGAGAGAATAATTTGGTAACTAATCAAGTCCTATGTCAATCAACACTTCCATATAATTCATATTTAGTTTTATACACCCATTTACATCTAACATTTTTTCTTCCTTTTGGAAGAGGTGCAAGTTCCTAAGCATTGTTCGCCATTAAGGAACAATATTCTTCATTCATTGTTGTGTCCCAATATGGATGGAAAAAATGTTTTGCAAATGTGTATGAATCATGAGTCTCTAGAACTTGAGACAAAAGAGAGGAGGCTTGCTAGAACTATGAGCATGTATGGTGGTGATATGTAGGATCACCGACAAGCTCACCAATTGCTTCTCATATTGAACAGAGCCATGTGGGAAGCGATGGTGCTAGTGCAGGTTCATGTTCAATGGACTCATTTAGAGTAAAGTGAGAAAGAAAAGGATGATTTTCATCCTCGTTTTCATCATATAAAGAAGAAACCAGAATAGGATCACTGGTAGATAATTTGGGAAGAGAAGACGACACAGACATTGAAGATGGCTTGCAAGTTGAAGATGAAACAACCATCAAATTAGGTCTGCAAACCAATATATTTTTATCAAAATTAACATCTCTTCTAATAATTATTTCATTGGGATGAGGTTGAAGAAGTTTGTAACCTTTGACATCTTCAAAACATCCAAACATTCACTTCTCACTTTTAGGTTATAATGCTTTCCTTTTCTCATGAGGAATGTGAGCCCATGCTTCACTACCAAACACATGGAAGTGGTTTACATCTGATTTAATTTTACTCCATGCTTCTTCCAATGTTATAATTTTTACATCCTTTGTGGGAGTGTGATTTACTATTTAATTTGCATAACTAATGGCTTCCACCTAATAATGAAAACATAATCCCATAGATTGGATCATACAACCATTTCCTTTAATGTGTGATTATTTCTCTCAACAACACCATTTTTTTGCGGTGTATATGGAATAATATGTTTCATTTGAATTCCCTATGTAGTGTGGTAAGTTGTGAATTTTTTGTTAACATATTCACCTCCATTATCTATTCTTAACTTATGTAGTTGATGTCTAGATTGTTTTTTTACAAGGGCCTTGTAGGCCAAAATCATGTCAAAAACTTCACTCTTAATTTTTAAGAAATAAACCCAAATGCATCAATAGAAGTCATCCATGAAACTTAAGAATTACATAAACCCAAAGAAACAAGTAGAATGAAGCAAGCCACACAAATCACTATTAACAATATACAAGGAGGTCAAGGCATGTTAAGGGGCACATTTGTAAAAAATGTGCTCATGATATTTTGTACAAAATGCATGAATTATTTGATTTTTTCTTGACATGATTAATTTGATATTTGAGAATTTCCTATAGGACATCTGGTTTACTACTTAGTGACTGAATATCTTGTAACTGAATCAGAGATTGGATTTTGGAGTGGGATATTTTTTGGTATTATTTTTGTGTCATTTGTCATTGTAGTTTTATGGACATTTTTTTCATTTTTCATAGTTGTCAAGCATTTTTAGGGATGCGGCGGACTTGTAGTGGATTCACTTCTTAAGGTTTTATCTCATTAAATATTGGAGTTCACCTCACTGAATATTTACATGCTCTCTAGATAATTTTTTTTCACAATGGGGTTTTCTAGATCCTATGAGTGTTTAACATCCATATTTAGAGGTTTTTCATCCATATCTTCATCAAGGCTCAAAAAATGAATTAAAAACTAAAGACTTGGAGATGTTACTAGTTTATGGAACTACTTCTTATTTCCTATTCAATATAATTTTTTGGGCTTATGATTGAGGGGGAAATCATTATCTAGTAGCTCCCTATATAATCACATACTCCTACCCCACTTATGTATTTTACATTATACAATATTTTTTATTTATTTTAATCCTGTATTAGATCACGTTTTTCATCCTGGTAACCTTATTTTAATAATACATCAGTATGACAACAAATCTAGTTCAAGACATGGTATAACCATGTACTATATATTTTTGTATCATTATTCTGAATATAATGAGATGGGTTATGCATTTCCTACCATTTGTTGTGTTTTTGTTTGTTTGTATGTATGTTAATTTAACAATTAACTATATTTGTTTCATTTTCCATATCAGATTAATTTTAGTTTTGGAATATAAATTTTCTTCTTAAAACTAGTAATAATGAAAAGATGATTCTCTTCTTTTAACTTAAAATTGATAATTTCTTTATAGTAAATTAATTTTTCTTATTCTCAATATCATTGTATCACATAACTTCTCTTTAAATTTATTAATAATAGTTATATAAATAGTATTTAAATTTATTAATATTAGTTATATTAATAGTATTAATAGTGTTGTTCATATGAAGGGTATAATTTTTCATTATTATTAGTCCCTGCTGAAGGCGTAGAGGGATTATAGCGATCGATAATTCGTTGACTTCATATTAATATGTCCTTTGACTATAAATTTTTGCATCATGTCTATTGTTTGAACTATAGAACTAAAAACATTATTTTTTATATAATAAAAAAAACCTTGTATGTCATCATCTCATTGGAGAATAGATTGGAAGTATTATTGCCAGCTTCGCTATTCCCAATGTTGTAAATGTTTATATATCCAAATTTTTGAGCATGGACGGTCTTTTTTAATTTTTTAATTTTTATTGAAATGTTTACATACCGAAAGTTCTGAGCATCGATGTTCTTTTTTATTATTTCTATTTGTATTGAAATGTTTACATACCAATTTTTTTGAGCATTGACACTCTTTTTGAGGTACTTGAATAGGCTTGACAACTTAAATATTTACATAGCGCGAGGCCCTTAAACAGGCCCGAAGACTTAAATGTTTGCATAGAGTGAGGCCCTTAAACATGCCTGACAACATAAAATGTTTACTTACAGAGGCTTCTCACAATACATTTTTCCTCAATTTTTTCCATACAATGTTGTAGTGAATTTGGGCAATATTGTTGTCCACCACCACTTGCATAGCCATCATATGTTTCATACTTCTTCTATTCTTGGAATGAAATTTAGTCATCATTGAAGATACATATATTGCTTATTGGTTTGCTGGTTGCTTCTTGTTCACTGGTTCGTTGGTTCATCGGTTGCTGCTTGTTGTTGTTTGGTTCAACTTTGCAAGGTTGGGGTCCTGCACCTACAGTTGGACATGTTGGTGCTTGTTTCTTGCTTTTTATTTCTTCAAATTTGCAAAGGTTGGGGTCTGGCACTGACAGTTGGAGTTGTTTCTTCACTTTGCAGGGTTGAACTCGTACACCCAAAATTCAAATTGTTCTTCTGTCGTTCATCATTTCAGAGTAAGTTTGGATACCATAGTTTCATTCGTATTCATTCTTTGTTGTTTACTGTTTGCAATTTTCAAGTAAGAATTTTTAAGTATTTCCACTTGCATGACCATCATATGTTTCATATTTCTTCTGTGCTTGGAATGAAATTTGGTCATCATTGAAATACATATATTTTTTACTGGTTCACTGGTTGTTTCTTGTTCGCTGGTTCATTGGTTTGTCAGTTGCTTCTTTTTGTTGTTTGGTTCAACTTTGCAAGTTTGACATCCTGCACCTATAGTTCGACCTGTTGGTGCTTGTTCACTGGTTTGTTGCTTGTTGCTTGCTTTTGTTTGCTTCGACTTTGCAAGGTTGCGGTCCTGCACCAATAGTTGGAGTTGTGTTTTTTACTTTGCAGGGTTCAAGTCTTGCACCCACAAGGGAACCTGTGGTTCTGTCGTTCATCGTTAATGAGTAAGTTTCAATAGCATAATTTCATTCGTATTCATTTTTTACTATTCGTTGTTGGAATTTTTTAAGTAAGAATATGTAAGTATTTATTCATCATTCTTATCCTGTAGACTTTCCATAGAGGTTGGCATATCTTTTTCTCCCGCTCTTAAATTTTCCTCCGATTTTTTCCCAAGGCTCTACACCATGTGCGTGCCAATGTCGTGTGCACAACTTTAGCTGCCATTTTTTCTAGCATTGCAAATCCCAGTCCTTTGTTGTGTGTGACTAAGTGGAAATCTAATGCCTATCTCGTACCTTCCTATCCCATACAGGAATCGAACCCGTGTCTTCTGCATGAAAAATACGATGTCAATCTTGTTTCCTTTCCAGGATGTTCTTGTAGAAGAAAACTGTAGGTAGGTGTAGAAGGGATACATATGGTACAACAATGCCTAGGATGCACAAAAATTGCACAAACTTGGCATATATTTACCTCTTGCTCTTAAATTTTTCTCCAATATTTCTCCAAACTCTGAACCATACCTACATGCCTTTGAAAAATGTTCTTGTAGAAGAAAAAAGATGCTCAGATGGTGTTAGAAAGAGAAGTATTTAGTTGATTGAAAATTGCAATATTCAATCTCTATGCTGCTTTGCGTGCAACATTGCTAACACAATGAATGTTTTCTCAAATGCATCACACCATTTACATCTGGATGGAATCATTATCATTCTAGGATACTTTAGTGTTGACATTGATCTGGATTTTATGAGCAAAACGAAATGACTACAGATTATTACCAGATGCTTAACACAGAATAACAGAGATACAGTAAAACTGGTTTTCTATTCAATAAGAAAATAAGCTGAAACTGTAAAATGCAGCGAAAAACAAGCTTACTGGAATGGTGGCGGCTTATCTCTGAGAAGATATGTGACGATTGCGCTCATTCGCAAGAAGATGATTACAATGAGGCTCTCAAGGCCTTTTTACAATAAACAGGATTTTCAAAAACCCTAAATATAAAAAAACCTAACCCTAGGAGATGAAGCGCCAAAAGTCATGTGGGCCCCGTTTGGGTAAGTCAGTACATCAACTTCCCGGGGTCATAACTTTTGGATACGATCTCCGTTTTAGGCGTATGATAGCCCATTGGAAATATCTATCCGAGGAATACAACATTTGCACAAAATTTCATGATGAAATTTTGTGACGCAACATACCCCAAAACACATCATTTAGGGCTTCAAAACGGCTCCAGAAGTTCAGGACCTGAAAAACTGCTAAAAATAGTAAATTATCAAAATTGCTAGAAAGCTGTTTTGAGCCAGCTGGAAAAGGTGGGTGGTCACCGATATCCACCTGGATCAATCTTCCATCCTTAGGAATCAATGGTCTCCATTGCGTTGAGTTCCCCCATCAGATGAGGAAATTTTTGCTGAATTTGGCCCCGAGTGAGCCACTTGCCTTGGTGCAGAAGCTGCCCTACTTTGACGACTTGATAAAGCTGGATCCTTTGTT
>JASDQU010096433.1:0-11707 GCA_032191745.1 Picea mariana | reverse complement strand
TTTTCAACGCTGAAGTGTCCTGCCACCCAAATATAGTGGGCTTCCCATATCATCTTCACTCGCTCACTTGAGAGAACACATATATGGCCCAGACGACACAACAACCCATCCTGAAGATGGAAATTATCGACAACTTCCTTTGCACCCAAC
The DNA here is from genome assembly GCA_032191745.1 of Picea mariana. Classification (NCBI taxonomy): domain Eukaryota; kingdom Viridiplantae; phylum Streptophyta; class Pinopsida; order Pinales; family Pinaceae; genus Picea; species Picea mariana. Next base: position 11,557 of record JASDQU010096433.1, on the reverse strand, counting down.
ATTTGGTAGGTGGTGGTGAAGTCTGGGTCTGTCTCATAGAGTTGGGGCCATCCATAGGTCTCATGGCCATAGGAGTCTAGCACTGTGGTGAGTGTTGCGACTGTTGGTCTATTGAGGCAATCAATGACATGGTTGGTGCTTCCTGTTTTATACTTGATGTTGAAGTGGAATTGCTGCAAGCATGTGGACCACTTTTGATGGCGGTCATTCTGGAATTTTCCTTGTGTCTGCATGAACTACAGTGAATTATGATTAGTGTGGATGACTGTCTCCCTCCCAAGAATGTAATGTCTCCACTGGCCACCGATATCCACCTGGATCAGACATGCTACAAAATAGTGCCATAACAAAACAATTGGAAAACTACATGTGCAATTACAATGTCCGCTTCCTTTTGGTTAATATAAAACATGTACAAAACACACTTATTGACCATATATGGTGAAATGTGCCCATATCGCAATACAACCTTTTTATCTTGTACACAGACTGGTCTGACCACGATGCAATTTCTCTTCTACTTGAATTATAAAATATACATCAAAGATATTACAAAATTATATTTCCATGTCTCAAAGCATATCTAGATAATTTGTTGCAAAAAACAAATCATTCAGCTACGACCATCCAACTTCTTAATATTTTCTGACATGTAATATATTTTGGCTAGGAAAAATACTATATAATCACAACCATGGATCAAGAAAAATAAAGGTTCATTCTTCTAACTCTCTTTTATTCTATTCCTTTGCTTCTCATTTACTGTATGTACATATTACTTGTTTTCCCTTGCATACCAGATTACATTCATTTTCATTGTATTTTGTGCGTTCCCACATTGAAACAAACAAAATAACTGGAGAAGACCAAGGACCCTTTACCACAAATGTAGAAGAGGAGATACAAAGGTGCATGCTTCTACTCTTATTGCATATTCCATTTTTTTGTATTTCATTTACTGTCTGTATATTTGTTCTACTTATTTGCACCTAATTTATTGTATGTAGATACAGTGTATCTTCCTACATAATAACTTATCTTCATGTTAATTGTATTCTCTATGCTGCTACATTGAAATACATAGAACTGTATTTATTTTTTAACATGTATTTCTACATACCAACTTACCTTCATGTCCACTGTTTTTTCTACATTGCTACATTGAAAGAAACAGATTAGTTGGACAAGAGGATGAAATCTTATATGCCACAACAAAGGAAGTTGAAGTACAATCTTCTAAAAGGTATGCCAATTGTGATGGTAAATCAAACACATAGAACGAGTAGGTGGATAAAATATTGGACTAGAAAATGATGATTTGAAAACAATGGGCCTTTGTTGAGACTTCCTAGTTCCAAACATTGCCCTCCCCATTTCTATTTTCCCACTCTCTATTGTCCTTTTTTTCCCCTATTCTATACTTAACTGAATTCCCCTTTCTTTTCCCCCTCTACTTTCACTTTTTGGTTTCTTTGCTTAGTCGTTTTTACGAAAATGTCTAGGTGCACAGTTTGGTGGACTCATAGTTTCACATTTATACTCATGCTTCTATATCATGAGTCCGACTGACAGATTCCTCATTCCATACTTAGCCACTTTTTCAATCACGGGTTCTCGGGCTAGCGGGCTCAAAATTGCACCTCTAGCTTCAGGGGTTCCGTGATATAGACTTCCCCATCATTCTTTGTTCTGTGTTACACATTTTTGTAGTAAAAAATTTTGAGGCATACAATTTGACCGTCGAGTCCTCATGTTTCCCGAGTATCCCTTAACACCCTATTTCATATTCCATCTCCTTCGAGCATGTATGTGACATTAAGAACAATTATGAACAATATACAATGAATATACCTATTCAGTCCTTCTGATGTTCATCTACACATGCTTGCATCAGAAAAAATTGGACTAGTGACATGGGCATGAGCAGTCAATCATCACAAACATCAACAGAATGACAAGGCCAAAGGTAAATATTCATACATTGCGCTCTTGATATGTTTACCAAACAAATATCCCGAGCTATTTATTCATCTATGCCATGATAAATATGCTGATGTCATTTGCAACACATACTTTGCAGTTCACAAGAAGTATCAATGAGCGCAATTGAAAAGCCAAACATAGTGCAAGTTCCGCATACTAAGAGGTCTGGTTACAAAACTATGGCCTGCATACTTCATCCAAGTTGTGCATCTACATGTACATTTATGATAGGAAAAAAAATAAAACAAAAAAATAATGCAAAACAACATTCATATTACTTTTCTTATTCAAAACACGTCATCAGGTCTAAAATTATAACACCCAATATAGTATCGATAGAAGTCTTGAACAACCGTCGAATTGGACAAGTGTTCACCGGGGACATAATGGTCTTTAGCACCTACTTGGACAAGGCAAACAAAACTAGATGCATTGTGCATGCTAACATGACAGACAAGGAAGCCATGATGACAGTCACACTAACTATCCCTACATAACATGTCCAGAAACATGCAGAAAAGATCTTGCCAGATAATGGGATATCCATTACAAATTTTAATATATTGTTGAAAAAATTATATGACCATGGTGATTGTGATCAGATTATATCGCTCAACGAAACAAGTATTGTGGAAAAAATTCCCGCGATTTGTTCAAAATATCGTTTCATACCGGACACAACAATCAACCAACTTGCATAGAGCAAGGACATTTGCCCAATCAGAACCATTGGTGCAACTGTCACACTCACGAGACAACTTGGCTGGCAACACATTCTCCATATAAAAGATGGAGAGTCAGACAACGACAAGGCAATGGTACCATTCTCCATATCCAGTTTTGTCCTTTCCTTTCACATGTTCATATATCTCAGTTATGTTACACAACTATTACATTGTTCCATGTTGCAACTGAAATTGTTCGACACCTATTCAAATTTGTTTTCCTCAATGGAACAACAATTGCATAAAGGGAAATTTCCACTTATGCTCTTAAAAAATATAACAAAGAAAATAGATGTTAAGGAAAGGATATTTCACACAACCCAAAAAACATTTGTAACATAATTGTGAACAAACATAGTACAGGTTCTCAAGAAACTAACTAGCTCCACAACTGTTGTGCATATACATCTACAATTCCATCCACACTTTGCTCATAAAAATTGCCTTGATCAATTTTCTGCATTTTTTTTTGTTGTGCAGTTGTATATTATATTGTTCAATATATTAACTATTATGCTCATGTGCCTAGGTTGAGGGTGTTTTGGTTACAGGGAATGCATACTAGACCCCCTTCGAGCCCATATGTGCCAAATGAAACTCTCATGCTTTTGCCTATGCTTTCATAAATGATGATACAATTGATTGTCTACGATGCAGTAAAAAATTCCCTTACATATATAGACATTTCCTCAACTCTACCATCCAAACCGTCAACAACACAATCATACATTGTACAATTAGACAACCTCTATAGCAAGATGTGCTTCCTGGGTTAGCGGAATTTCCATATGAAGTATACTTACAGAAAAAGGAAAACAATGTCTATATGCTATGCGAATTTAGGATCCATAGAAAATTTACATTAAATGAGGACAATGCCATACTGCATATCGATTGAGCCAAAAAAAAAGAAATTCAGATCAAGCGTTCATAGGAAACGAAACAATCATGTGTATTTGTCCATGCCACCCAATGATGATATGAATATATTTTTGCAGTGCCATGGCAAATTGAACTGGAAGCACATAAGATTGTTTAGTCCAGGAATGAGAAGCATGAGGACAAACCACATACAAAGTATCCAACTGTGAATAAATCAGGTCCATCCTTTGAACTGTCAAAATGGCTTTCTCCCCTGAATGTAACCATTAGGCATTTCCAATAATATTGGAAATTTGGCTTTGTTAGAACTGGTAATGATATAACATAGTACTATCAGAAGAAAATGTTCATAGTGATCTTGCTTCATGGTAAAATAGTAATCGATTTTTTTTTCTTAGTGCCTGTCTGGGGATTTGGTTATAGTTGGGATACAATGCCCATTCTCCACGAGTTTTTTGCTGTCTTTTGTTTGGCATACTTTTGTTTATGTGATTTCATGCTGTAGTTCAAGGTTCTCATGGGACCGGTTTATGAATTATGGCTAGATGATACATTCAAGATCTTAGCATTTTTTCTATGATCTTAAAGAATATACAAGACCTGCTTTGCCTTTTAATGTAGGATTTGTGAAGCAAATGTTATATGTAGCTTATTTTAGCACTTTTACTTGATCAATGTAATTACCAAAATTCATCTTCAGAAATATTTTAAAATAAAGGGATATATACTATGTGAAGTCCAGTGGAACTATCATATCAACCACATAGAATTAAAATTAAAATTTGTCTTTTTTATACTTACGATGAAGTTGATAGTACAATAATTTTACTTGAACATCCCAAAATTGATTTTCCTGTAGATTTTCGATGCTTCTTTTATGCAAACACATCCTAGAAAGTATAAGAATGACTCACTTTATCTATTCCTTGATTGAAGAGCCTGTTCACCTGTTTAATGCAATTTATAGTTACTATTAAGACCATCAATGGGGCTTTGTTAACACCAATTCCCAGTTTCGAAAATTGCCCTGCCCTTTCTTTTTTCCCTTTGCTTTTCCTTTTTGGTTACTTAGTCGTTTTTCATAAAAAATGTCTAAGTGCGCGGGTTGGTGGATTCACGTGTTCAAATTTCCACTGATGGTTTTATATCAGGATTCCAACCGACCTCTCCCCCGTTCCATATTCAACAACTTTTTGGTTCGCGGGTTCCCGAGTAGGCGGGCTCAACATTGCGTTTCCATTGTTTCTCCACCTGCAAACAACACTCGGACTTCCCCGATCTACAAATTGACAACCAAATTCCCTTTTATTTTTCTCCTTTACTTTCGCTTTTTGGTTACTTAGTCATTTTTCCAAATATTTTTCATGCTTTTATATCACGAGTCCGACCAACCGCATCCCCATTCCATAATTGGCCACTATTTCCATCAGTGGTTCCAAGCCAGGCTTGCTCAACATTGGGCTTCCATTGTTCCATGACCTACAAAAAACACTCAAGGTTGCGCGATATACAAATTGACTGCCAAAGTCCATCATTGGTCTATGTTCCATGTTACATATTTTGCAGTCAAAAGTTCAGAGACATACAATTTGACCATCAGGCCCTCACATCTCCTGAGTATAACTTGTGACCCTATTTTGAAGCCCGACCGACCACTTTCCATACTTGGCCATTTCTTGGAATCTCTTTCGTGGGTTGGCAGGTTCACGAAATGTCCAATTCTTAATCGTTCTTCGCCATCCCCACCACCTTCGCACTTCTTTCTAGATATGCAATTATTAAGCTTCAATGCTAATAACTCATCCTATAGGAACTGTTAAGATTGTCATTAATGTTAGAAAGGATCAAGGATATCTGTCATTAATACGAATTAAACCAATATTTGCAGAGGGTTGTGTTATCCCTTTCGAGTGTTCATTTCAAGCATCATGGAATCTCTTTCGCACGTCGTCCATTTGATGGCTTCACTGAATCTCCAATCCTTAATCGCTCTTCTTCGTCACCGCCACCTTCGCACTTTTTTTCTAAGTATGCAATCAGTAAGCTTTAATGGTAACAACTTATTATGCACAAACCATGGAGATTGTCATTGATCGAAAGGATCGAGGAGATCTCCCATTGATACACATTAAACCAGTATTTTTGGAGGGTTATATTATCCCTTTCGAATGGTCATTTCAAGCAACATATGGAGAAAATAAACATTCTCATTAACCTATGGAAGCATTTCGATAACAGTTCTGTCCAGATACAGTAAAAATCTTCGGGCATGATGACTAGAACTTCCAATGGTCCAGGGCATATTCTTACTACTCATCTCCTTCCACCCAGAAGAAAAGAAGTTTATGGTCCCTTGGTGCACCAAGAGATATATTTCAAGAAAAACAATTCCAAGGAAACCCCCCCCTACTCAGACAACCCACCCCCCTGCTTTGATGACCGACGTAGAGGTTTATGCAGTCAATTTCGAGTCGGAATAAGATGATCTGATAGACGATGATACAACGATGGATGATGGAAATTCAGATGTTGTTCCCACTCCTGTGCCCAAATTGAAATCCACCATAACGGGGGGCACTTCCAGGCTCAGTGATGGTGACCCTGACAAAACCAAAGGAAGGGTTTTAAGAAAAGAAACCGATGCTGAACGCAATAGCCACTTTGCAACTCGAGAGTTTGAATCTCTTGGCTTGGATGGAAGTCCTCTCCCTTAGATATGTATCCTTTCCTTTCATTTTTAGGGTTTTGGATTTGTCCCTGGTGTAGCCTGTGTCGCTGAAGTCTTTGACTGTAAGCAAATGGTCTCTTGGTGCACTAAGAGATATATTTCAAGCCAAAGAATTATTCAATTGCGGGACCACTCTCCTGTTCTCTAGAGATACAATTAACATCTTAGTGGGTGAGGAACAGAACTCCCAGTGGTGCAAGGCATATTCCTACTACTCATCCCCTTCCGCCCAGAACAAAGTAATTTGGACCTCTGGAATTTCTCGTGCAACCTATGTCCCTAAAGTCTTTTCCTGTAAGGAGGGGGTCTCTTGGTCCCCTTCCGCCCATAATGAAGTAATTTGGACCTCTCAAATATCTCGTGCAGGCCGTGTCCCTGAAGTCTTTGACTGTAAGGAGGTGGTCTCTTGGTGTGTCCTCACTTTCAGTTTTGGGCTCTTCCGCTTGCCCTACAATATTTTTTCTCTTCTTCCTCACAGGAAGCTTGTGAGAAATATAAATTTTACCCCAAGGAGGGTTCTTATCTCCTCCTGCGTTTGAAGAACTCTGGGTTTCTTTCTTACTGGGGTGGGTTGTTGGAGAGATGTTGCGGGATGTCGTACTCTTGGCAGTGGTGCCCGGGGATTGGAAAATCTTATCATCGAGGCCTTTTCTCTATTATTTGTAAAATTTAGTGGTGCTTTGCAATGTCTCTAGGTCGCTAGCATCAGGAGTAGGAATGTTGTTGACCTGTTTCAAGCCAAATAATTATTCCACTACGTAACCTTTCTCATGTTTATTTGCTATCTTATTTCTTCCACAAGATATTGATATTGTGACACCCAACATTGACCTTCCGAGGAGAAGACTGCAAGGAGTTCCTAAAAATCATGGTAATCAGTTTTGTATGCATGTTCAAGAACTTGTTGATGGATCTTGCATGTTGTCGCACTAGATGGACAACACAAAATTGTATGCATTTTTTTTTGTATCTCTTGTACCTGTATTTATGACAAATATGTTCAATACTTCGGTGCAAATAAATCGGTCCAATGTCTAGGGATAAATATATATTTTCCACTATTTTTTTAAATATATTTACTATTAAAAACAATTCCTTGGAATCTTGGTTGGTGCTTCTTTGCTCGATTTAACACCTTTTCTAGTTTTCATGATTCGATAGTCTCGTGATTCTTAAATATTGTATTGGATCAAGTACTTTTATCTAATATGGAGAATTGAACAATTATATGAAAATGCACTGTGTCGATCCCATGCAGCTTCTATGGAAACATAAATGAATTTCAGACAGTTTCAAACCAAACATTCAATTGTATTCGTAATTCAAATAGAACATAGAAACACTAATTCACGATGCGGGAGTTCGGGCCCCGCCCAAGAAGTTTCATTTTCATCTCAACCTTGCTGAGAAAACGATCTCTTATTTCTGTTTTGCTTCCTTGATTCCTTTACTCCAAAAGGAAACATTTTATTAGTTGTCCATCCCTTGACCTCTAGCTGAAGTCAAATGGGGCTATGAAATCAACCACAATTTTAAAACTCAAGTTCGTCATTGTTATACTTATGGTCAAGTTGACAGTACAATAAGTTTATTTCTATATATGCAATTATTAATCTTTAATGCTACCAACTCATCATGCAGGAAGTTTAATACTTAAAATAATATTTCAAGCCATTGAACAATGTATCAAGAACACAATTACTCTCACAAGTTGCAATAAAAACAAATCTTTAACAGATCATTTTCTCACACCCTTTTTAATGGTACAAGCACAATAGAAGATGAGTAAGTGGATAAAATATTGGACTAGAAAATGATGGTTTGAGACCAATTCCCGCTTACAAAAATTTCCCTTCTTTTCCCTCTTCTATAGTTAATCAAATTCCCCTTTCTTTTTCCCCTCTACTTTCTCTTTCTGGTTACTTAGTATTTTTTCCGAAAATTTCCAAGTGTGAGGGTTGGAAGACTCACGGGTTCACATTTCCACTCATTCTTTTATATCATGACTCCGACTGACCGCTTCTCCATTCCAAGCCACTTTTTCGATCATGGATTCCCAGGCGGGCGAGCTTTAGATTTCACTTCCATTGTTCTGTGACCTACAAACAACACCCAAAGTTCCGTGATATACAAATTGACCACATGACTCCCCCATCATTCCCTCTTCCGTGTTACACATTTTGCACTCAAAATTTTTGAGACATACAATTTGACCGTCAAGCCCTCACATCTCCTGAGGATCCCTTGTCACCCTATTTTGAATCTCGTCTGACCGCTTTCCATACTTGGACATTTATTGGAATCTCTTTCGTGGATCTTCAGGTTGGCGGGTTCACAAAATCTTGAATTCCTAATCGTTGTTCCCCCTGCTCGCCACCTTCACACTTATTTCCAAGTCTACAATTAGTAAGATTTGATGATAACAACTCATCATGCATCGACCGTAAATATTGTCATTAATGAGTGAAAGGCCAGAGGAGATAGTCACACTGACTATCCCTACACAACTTGTCCAGAAACATGTAGAAAAGATCTTTCTAGGTAATGGGATATCTATTACAAATTTCAATATATTAGCCCTTATTTTCCCTCTTCTATACTTAACCAAATTCTCATTTCTTTTTCCCCTCTACTTTCTCTTTCTGGTTACTTAGTCATTTTTCCGAAAATGTCTAACTGTGCGGGTCGGAAAACTCATGGGTTCACATTTTCACTCATGCTTTTATATCGTGACTCCAGCCGACCGCTTCCCCATTCCATACCTAGCCAGTTTTTCGATCGCAGATTCCATGGCAAGCAGGCTCTAGATTGCACTTGCATTGTTACGTGACCTACAAACAACACCCATAATTCTGAGATATACAAATTGAATGCCATACTCCCACATCATCCCCTCTTCCGTGTTACACATTTTGCACTCAAACTTTCTAAGACATACAATTTTTCTGTCGAGGCCTCACGTCTCCTGGGGAACCCTTGTCACCCTATTTTGAAACCCATCCGTATGATTTCCATACTTATCCATTTCGTGGAATCTCTTTCACAGATCGTCAAGTTGGTGGGTTCATGAAATATCCAAGTCCTAATCATTGTTTCCTATGTTGGCCACCTTCGCAATTCTTTCCAGGTATGCAATAACTAAGGTTTAATGCTAACATATAACCATGAAACAATTGTAAATATTGTCATTAATGAGTAAAAGACTCGAGGAGACATTCACACTGACTATCCCTACAAACACTGACTATCCCTACACAACCTGCAAACAACACCTGAAGTTTCGTGATATACAAACTGACCATTGGACTGCACCATCATGCCCTCCTCCGTTTTACGCATTTTGCAATCAAAATTTCTAATACATACAATTTTACCCTCGGGCCCTCACCTCTCCTGAGTATCCCTTGTAACCCTATTTTGAAGCGCATCTGACTGCTTTTCATACCTGGCCATTCTTTACTTGATCTTCCCATCCCCGCCACCTTCACACTTGTTTATAATAAAAAATTGTTTAGAAAACATCAATATATATATATATATAAAATAAAGTCTTATTTATAATAAAAAATTATCGTGGATTCTCGGACAAGCGGCCTCTAGATTGCACTTCCATTGTTCTGTGACCTGTGAACAACACTCAAACTTCCACGATACACAAATTGACTTCCAAACTCCCACATCATTCACTCTTTCATGTTACACATTTTGCACTCAAAAGTTCCGAGACATAAAATTTGACCGCCGGAGCCTCACGTCTCCCAGGGAACCCTTGTCACCCTATTTTGAATCTCATCCAACCGCTTTCCATACTTGGCCATTTCTTGGAATATCTTTCACAGATCATCGGGTTGGTGGGTTCATGAAATGTCCAATTCCTAATCGTTGTTTCCTGTGCTCGCCACCTTCACACTTCTTTCCAAGTGTGCAATAACTGATGTTTAATTCTAACAACTCATCATGCAACAACTGTGAATATTTTCATTAATAAGCAAAAGGCTCGAGGAGACAACCACACTCACTATCCCTATACAACTTGTCCATAAACATGAAGAAAATATCTTGCCAGGTAATGGGATATCTATTACAAATTTCAATATATTATCCCTTCTTTTCCCTCTTATATACTTAACCAAATTCCAGTTTCTTTTTCCCCTCTACTTTCTCTTTCTAGTTACTTAGTCATTTTTTTTTTCCGAAAATGTCTAACTTCACAGGTTGGTAGACTCACAGGTTCACATTTGCACTCATGCTTTAATATCGCGACTTTGATCGATGACTTCCCCATGCCATACCTAGCCACTTTTTCGATCGCGGATTCCCGGGAAGACGGGCTCTGGATTGCACTTCCATTGTTTTGTGACCTACAAACAACACCCAGACTCCCGCGATATACAAATTGACTTCTAGACTCCCACATCATCCCCTCATCCATGTTACACATTTTCCACTCAAAAGTTCCGAGACATACAAATTGAACATCGAGGCCTCACGTCTCCTGGGGAACCCTTGTCACCCTATTTTGAAGCCTGTCTGTCCGATTTCCATACTTAGCCATTTCTTGGAATCTCTTTCGCGGATCGTCAGGTTCACAAAATATCCAATTCCTAATCGTTGTTTCCTGTGTCCGCCACCTTCACACTTATTTCAGAGTATGCAATAACCGAGGCTTAATGTTAACAAATCACCATGAAACGACCACAAATATTGTCATTAATGAGTAAAAACCTCGAGGAGACAATGAAACTGACTATCCCTACACAACTTGTCCAGAAACATGCAGAAATGATCTTGCCAGGTAATGGGATATCTATTACAAATTTCAATATATTAGTGAAAATGAGTCCGACCAACTGTTTCTATATTCCATACTTAGCCACTTTTTCGATTGTGGGTTTCCAGATAGGTGGGCTCAAGATTTCACTTCCATTGTTCGACGACCTACAAACAACACCTGAAATTCCACGATATACAAACTGGCTGCTGGACCACCCCATCATGCCCTCCTCTGTTTTATGCGTTTTGCACTCAAAATTTCTGAGACATACAATTTGACCCTTGGGCCCTCACCTCTCCTGAGTATCCCTTGTAACCCTATTTTGAAGCTCGACCGACCGCTTTTCATACTTGGCCATTCCTTACTTTCTCTTCCTGGCCCCACCACCTTCACATTTGTTTATAATAAAAAAATGTTTACAAAAACATTAATATATATGTAATAGATTCTTATTTATAATATAAA
>JASDQU010096431.1:0-10914 GCA_032191745.1 Picea mariana | reverse complement strand
CTATCGTCCCATAACAAATGTCTACAACTTCAGAATCTATCAGATTCAAATGAATTTTAACTCTATCCATCTGCCCTCTTCTAGCTACTCTCTACTATAGGGCTTGAAGGTATATCCCCTCTAACAATTTCATTTATAGGTACCTCTTGTCGAGAAAGTGCTACAAAACTACCATGCTCGACGAGGTTGCTAGTCAAGGATGATATTAATAATTGTATCTAAAAGATGCCTTCTATGAAGACATGATGTTGAGAAGGGGGTTTAACTTTTCCTAGAAGGACGAGGACCTAGGACTGGGTTACCCATGACCCACCCTGTTTAATTTACCAATGTCAAAGTAGTTGACATGGTGACCTAATATAAACTAAAACCATAATTTCCTAAGAAAATATAGAGGAAACTCCATATTATTGTAGGGAGGTTTGTCAAATACCATAAACTATCCATCCAATTATCATTAAATTGTTGATGGATGCACCAATCGACACAAATGCATTTTCTTGTGGCTAATGGATGTAGTATGCTTCTAGGATCAATGAAAAATAACATCAATTCTTGTTTTTTAATGTTCAAGTTTCTCACTTGGTTTTTATATGCGTTTTTTCTGTGATACTCAAACATCCCATCCCTATAATAAAAAATAATTTTTAATTGCACTTGGACAATTGCAATGGAGAATACAATGGTGTTCAATGAAGTAGCTAATGACAATAAGGTGGGATTTCTAGTACTACTTCGACAATAGATCTAAGACACTTCAACCCTCATCATTTTTGGTGTCTACATTTGTTTATTATGGGTTTGTGTTTGGTGTGTCTCACTATGGTTATGTTTCATTTTGGTTGTCTCTAGGTTACATGTTAACTATTGCGCTACAAAATCCCTAGGTTTCAATTGGCTCAATGACCTAGAAATTTCGTTACCGAATCCCTAAGTTTTATTTGGCTCAATAAACTTACAAAAGCACGCCATAAAATAAGGGTTATGAACCCTTTTAATCTCACCCAATAAGAATGCACAAATATTCCTTAAAAATGCATGTGCATTCTAGTCTCATAATAATTCTAATGAAAATTTGTTTATTTAAACAAGTGTAATAGTAACTCCAATTAGAATTTATGAAGAACACATAAGTTAGGTTGATAAATTCATTTTAGAAATTTTGAGGAACACATAAGTTATCTTGATAAATTCATTTTTAATAGATATTTATTTACTACACCCATTTTTTATATTTGAATAATAATGGTGATTAGGACCCATTTTTTATATTTGAATAATAATGGTGATTAGGACCGATCATTATCTAAGGGTGGAATCCACTCTTTTAAATTAAAGCGTGTAATAGTCATTACAAAACTATGTTACCAAATACTTATGCCTTGAGTCAAGCCACATAATATTAATTTCTTTGTTTTTTTTCACCAATTTAATTGCATTACTTATATGTTTGATTGTGTGACTGAAATTGTGATTTTGGTTATCATAAGTACACAAATGACGTGTATGTTGGAAGAACTTCTATAGAAGTCTACTATTGCAATAATTTTTTATTTGAGATTTCAATACTAACCCTTAACAATGATGAGTCAAACTAATTCATGTTAAAGAGAATGAGAAGTCCGTAGAGTAATCAACAAATATGTCCCTCATTAGGGATGAACACATTGTCACAAGTTTAAAAATGAAAAGAATTAGACAAATCGAATGAAGTTTAAAGACAAATCTCTATCATTATTAATTTAAAGTTTTTTTTATGGTATTTAAATCTAAATAATTCAAATTAAATCATGATAAAATCCTAAATAATTTAAAGGATTTTATTAATTGATGGATAATAAAATCCTATAATTGTTTTTTTCTTTCAAATTTGTTTTCTTCCTTTCCTAGTTCAAATATGTATAAAATGTAAATATAATAATGATATTGAATAATTAAACAATATTGAATTAGGAAAAAAATTTGTATATATATTTTCATTATATTTATTTAATTGAATAGAAAACGTCAATTATTTAAATAACTAGAAAATTATATTTGTAGCATTAGCGTTTTACGCTTGATACAAAGCATCACCGTATGAATCCAAACTATAATTAAATATATTTTTCAAATATATAATATTTTCAAATTCGAAACATATTTTTAAAATACCTATAATTTAAATTTTATATTCTTTAAATTCTTAATTTTCAAAATAATTTTTCAACAAATTTTATTGGAATCAAAACTTTTTGTGCATAACAAATGTACCTTGTTAAAAAATAACAATAAATCTAAATGTAATTTGTTAAAAGTATTTTTAAATTTTTAAATTTATATGTATATAACCTATAAATTTTTAACACTTTTAAAAATATTTCAAAAATTCCTTGATGAGTTCAAGATTAAGATAAACTGGATATATAGGATATGGATGTCCACATTACTCAAACATGTTACCTTTATCAATACTTGATTTGGATGAGAGAGTGCGTTTCATTTCTACTAGTTGGCCAAAGAAGGGGGATGCTCTTCCTGGTGGCCCAATTCCTCCCTGTTTAGATCTAGAACCGCCCCTGCCACCAACTGAGGGAAGTTTCCATTTCCTTGCACTATATCAACTGTCATCCAGCATTTTTTACCAACTAGGTACAAAACATGATGTTGCTTGGCATGATCCGATGTTACTTCTAAGCAAGTTACGACTAGATTGTGCTTTTGTGATCAATTATGAACACCACTATGGTCAACATGTTTTTCTCAGTGTTGATGTGTTGATCTAGATGTAGTCAAAATGAGAGGCATCTTTGTGGGCGCGAGAGACTGAAATCCAAGACAGACCTCTAAACATAAGAGTTTAGTGGAAGAGAGCATGGCCATGTTATAAGGTCACCACTTATCCAAATCGGGAGGGTATCAGAGTGTTAAGTCATTGAGTGACCTCTTTGTTTATGCATCGCTCCAGTATAAAACTGAGAGGCAATCTAGGTTAAGGGATAGTGATATTTAATTGTGTCTTGGGTGAGGGAATGGAAAGAGGTAACTAGAGGATGTTCGATAATGTCTTGGAAAATCTATTGAGATGGTGCATCATTGGGTAATGATGCATCATGAATGAAATTGAGGGATGGAGAAAGGGATGGAGAGGGTGGGAGCCTTGAGGGAGATTGAAAAACATTGAAAAATTCTGGGAGGAGAGGGAGTATTGTGGAAGATGTTGGATTAGTGAGGTTTTTGGGCTCAACATGGTGGGTCAAAAACAGAGAGACATTGTTGGTATTGATAACATTGTGAATGGTTGTGGTATCATTTTGTGGTAGTGGTGAAGTGATAGACTAGGAATTAAGTACATATGTGCATCTAGCCTATTTAAGGTGGTACTAATGAGTCTTGGCATGATACACCGCTTGCCAGTATTATTGGTAAGGAGGACTAAGAAGGAGATCAACACAATCTAATGGTGACACGTCGAAAATCAAAGTGTCATGAAAAGGACCAATGTTGAAAGTGACAACACAACACTGAGCAATAGTAATGTGAGAATCACCCTTCTATACCCATCCAATCTGATATGGATTGGGGTGTGGGGTGTTGGGGAGTTTCAAATGTTGCACTAAGTATTTTGATATCATATTCTTTTGACTGTCATTGTCGAGAATGAGAGTGGTTAGTTCATTTTTAATTTGGAAGTTGTGAGTGAATAGGGGAATGTTAGTACGACCTAGTTCTGGCGTAGTCATGAGATTAAGGGATGGGTCAACTTCCATGGGCTTAGTGAGAGAGATTACTTATGGTTTCTTGGGAAAATTAGTGGGTGTGACCTCTATAAAAAAGGTCTGATGGGAGAGGATATTTTTAATGGCTCGTTAGTCAGGAGAGTTATGGGAGTTGGTCTTGTGAAAATTACACCAAACTGCATTTTTCGTCGTCGACGAGGAAGAAGGATAAGGTCGAGAATGAGAAGAAGGTGGGTTGTCATCCTGGTTTTGATTTGACGGATATAAAATATGAAGGACTACCTTACATTCTACAAATAAGACTCATAAGAAATCCTTGTCCAAAGAAACGTTGTCAAAAAGATCTACCTCCCTCTCGAGAGGTAACAATAAACTAGAATTGAAGTTAATTATTAATACCTCGTGTGGTTCGCTGACATGTAGTTGGATGTGCATCTTGAAGAAGATATAAATGCATCAATGAACTAACTAAGTGGAATGTTGGTGGATTTGCAACCACTTGGCGATAATATTATGAAGATATCCTAGAGGGTAGAAGATTTCTCGCAATGCCTGATAGAATAATACTTGCATTTGTCGGAGAAGGCGGGGTACCGAGCTCTACAATCAATTCTGATATTTCCAATTCTGTGTCCCACCAAACTTGTGCAATTCATTTGAGTTGAAGGTTGGATACCTGCAATTTGGTGGCCTCTTCCATCTCGGTTGAAGTATTGAAGTAAGTGGAGAGGCTATAGATCCATGAATCGACCATCTCTCCATTCATTTAGATGGCAAACTTAGGTAATTGAAAAAATGTGTCTAGCTACATGGTCGCTGGAGGTCGTCACTCTTGTAGTTGAATCAGTTCTTGGAGAGCCAACTCCAAGTACTCAACTGCAGTTGATGTGGCTGTGTTGAATTCCTCATTGGAGGACTCTTGTCAAGGTGAAATGTTTAGAAGACACTGAATAGACCCCGACGAGGGTGTGAGAGGAACCCTAAGAAAGGTGCACTTATGCACCAATAAAAAGGCACATAAGACCCCAACAAAGGGTGATTGTGAAACTCTGAGAAAGAGCATGAGGACAGAGTGGAAGACCCAAAAAAATACTTCCTCCTTTTTTAATCTGTCCGGCGAAGTTTTGTTTGTCCTCCTTTGTGTGTGGAAAATTCCCCTAAGGAAAGAACTTGCTCTCATACTAATGGATCTAGGTGAGAGAGTGCACTTAATAAGAAATAGGATTTTTTCTTGGAGGTTGCAACACTAGAACTGATAGAAGGGAGAATTGATCTGAGGGAGAGGGTGTAACACTTTTTTGAGAGAGAGACACCTTCAATATGAATTATTGTGAGAAGAAGGAGAGATGTGCAAATCATTCTCCAACTCGTCCTCCTTTAAAAATGACACCCTAACCTCACATTCATGCTACCAGGATACAGAGGGCATGTTAATTATCAACGCATAGTAGAATAGAGATGCACACTAGTTCCTTTGGTGCACATTCTCTCAATAATCACACATAAATAGTAAAATGAATCTACACACACAGGAAATAAGGAGACAAGATTCATCAAAAACTTCATCAATCAAGTTAGAGGACGGTATCTCCTTTTAATCAATCAGGGAGACTTAATACTCGAGTAATTGCCTCTTTTATTTTTTTTCATTTTTTTGCACATTCAGACTGGCAAGAGAAATTTACAGCAGAAATTACCAACACAACCTCACTAATTATTATCTTAGACATCGCCATTGTTTACGTAGAATGGAGAATGATTTATTACAAATAAGGGACTCACTGACGGTAAAAAAGATGAGAAATTAATATAGTACATTCTTTTAGAATGTCTTGTTTCCTGGAATAGCCATATCAAATTACATTAGAAGTTTCTACTAGTTGGCTAAGGAAGGGGGATGCCCTTCCTAGAAGCCCAATTCCTCGTTTAGATCCGAAAGCATCTTTGGTTCAGCCACTGAGGGAAATTTCATTGCACTGTCGCAACTGTCATCCACTTGTCCTGTCTTTGGAGTTTGGCATTGTTTACTAGCCAGGTATGAAACATGATGTTTCTTGGCACGAAAGAGTGTTACATGCAAGGAAGTTACGACTAAAATGTGTTTCTTTGATAAATTATGAATGCCACTATGGTCAACTTGTTAATATTTGTGTTGATTTGTTCATATCAAAGTAGTCAAAATGAGAGGCATCTTTGTGGGCGCGACAGAAGGAAATCCAATACAAACCTCAAAAGGTAAGAAGTCAGTGGAAGAATGTGTGGCCTTGCTTTAAGGGCACCACTTCTGCAAATACAACATCAGGAGGGTCTCAGACTGGTAAGTCACTTGGTGACCTCCTTGTTTAGACATCACTCTAATAGAAAATTGAGAGGCAATCCAGGGTAAGGGATATAGATATTTAATTGTGGCTTGGGTGAGGGAATGGTAAGAAATAACTAGAAGACGTTCAATAGTGTCTTGGGTAACCGATTAAGATGATGGAGCATTGGGTAATGATGTGTCATGAATGAGATCAAGTGGTGGAATAAGGGATCGATAGGGTGGGAGCCTTGACGGAGACTTAGAGACATTGGAAAATTTTGGGAGGAGAGAGAGTATTGTGAGAGGCGTTGGATTCGTGAGGCTTTCGAGCGCAACATGGAGGGTCAAACACAGAGAGAAATTGTTGTTATTGATAACATGGTGAGTGGTTGTGGTATCAATTCGCAACACTTGTGAAGTGATAGAATATGAAGTAAGTACATATGTGTGCCTAGCCTCTTTAAGGTGGTATTGATGAGTCTTGGTGTGATACACCCCTTGTCGGTTTTATTTGTAAGGAAGACTGAGAAGGAGATCAACATAATCTAATGGTAACACGTCACAGATCACAGTGTCATGAAAATGACTAATGGAGAAAGTGACAATGCAACACATAAGAGGATAGGATAGCCCTTCTGTACCCAGCCAAGCTGATATGGATCAGGGTCTGGGGTGATGGGGAGCTGCAGATGTTATATTAAGTCTTGTGATGTCAGATTCGTTTGAGTGCCATTATCTAAAATGAGAGTGGTGAGTTCATTTTTAATTTGGAAATTGTGAATGAATAGGGGAATATTAGGGTGACCTGCTTCTTTTGGCGTAGTCATGAGAATGAGGGATGGGTCAACTTTGGTGGGGTTGGTGAGAGAGATGAATTTTGTTTACTCAAAAAATGAGTGGGTGTGACCTCTGCAAACAAGGTCTAATGGGGGTGGTTATTTTTAATGGCTTGACAGTGGGGAGAGTTATGGGAGTTGGTCTTGTGAAAATTACACCAAACTTCATTTTTCCTCACCGACTAGGAAGAAGGATAAGGTTGAGAATGAGAAGGAGGTGGGTTGTCATCCTATGTTCGATTTGTCGAATAAGGCCCGTAAGAAATCCTTGTCGAGAGAATATTTTTCAAAAAGATCTACCTCCCTTCGGAGAGGTAACAGTAAACTAGAATTGAAATTAATTATTAATACCTTGTATGGTTTGCTAACATGTAGCTATATGCCCATCTTGAAGAAGACATCAATGTATCCTTGAACTAAATGAGTGGCAAGTTGGTGGAGTTGAAACCACTTGGTGAGAAGATTCTGAATATAGCCTTGAGGGTAAAAGCGTTCTTGCAATGCGTGACAGAACACATCCCAAGAATCAATATTTCCATTTGTCAGAGAAGGCTGGGTACGTGGGGTATCGATCTCTATGATCAATTCTGAGCTTCCCAATTGTGTCCCACCAAGTTTGTGTGATTCCTTCAAGTTGAAAGTTGAAGGTTGGCTATCTGCAATGGCCTCTTCCATCTCAGGTGAAGTCTTGAAGTAAGTGGACTTCCATCTCAGGTGAAGTCTTGAAGTAAGTGGAGAGGCTATCCATCAAGGAATTGACCATCTCTCCATTCATTTGGCCGATGAACTTGGGTAACTGAAAATGGGTGTCAAGGTGCATGGTTGTTGGAGGTCATCACTATTGGAGTCAAATCAGTTCTTGGAGAGGGAGCTACATGTCTTCAACTGCAGTTGATGTGGTTGTGTTGGACTCCTCTATGGAGGCCTCTCGTGAAGGGTGCACTCATGGAGCAATAAAAAGGTATAGAGGACCCTAAAAAGGGGGATTGTGATGCTATGAGCAAGATCATGAGGAGAGAGTGGAAAAACCAAAAACAAAATTATTCTTTTTAAAATATAAAGGATGAATTTTTGTCTTTCCATCTTTGTGTGTGGAAAATTCCCCCAAAAAAAATTTCTCTGATACGAATGGGAGAATGGATCTGAGAGAGAGGGCGCAAAACCATTTTGAGAGAGATGCCCTCAATGTTAAATATAATGTAACCTCAACAGTCTGACTGTACACTGCCAACTGTACTGGATAGTTGTACTTTCTCTTTTTGTCTTGCTTGAGCCTATTTAGCTCAACCATCTTCCATTACATTGCAATCTCTTATTCATACATTCCAATATATTGTTCTATTCTTTCTCTCTGCATTTCTCTCTACTTCACAATTTATCATGGTATCAGAGCCTCAGTAGTAAGCCTCTTCACACAGTCTAGAGAGCAACTCGATCCTCACAGCATAGAGCTTCACGGATCTTGAGAGCATGCGACACAGTCTCTTTCACAAGGTTTGGAGAGTCGTCTGTCATACTCTCAGAAGATCCTCGCAGGAAACTTCCACGAGGAAGTAGACTATCTTATGTTCAAAGATCAATGTAGAAAGCTTGCAGAGGATGCAGAGCGTACAATGCTCAAGAGAACGAGGAAGTAGAGACCGAGAAAGAAGAAACTTTAAAGTTTCTTGAACAATTTTTCAAGAATTGTCAAAGATTGATGAAGAAGAGCTTCATAAAAAAAGATCGTTTAAAGAACTCGAAGAAAACGTTCAAAATCGTTAAAGCCTTTTGCAAAAGAAAACATCATTTAATGTTTTTTGAAATTCGCTCAAATCTGTCAAAGATTGAAGCAGTGAACAAAGAATTTGTGTATTTCTTTCAAATCTTTAAAAGATTCACTAATATTTCTTCCACGGGAGTAAAGAACGCATCTCAGGTGCAAAGAACCACCATTGAAGCTGTAAGATTCGTCCTGCGAACGCATCCAGAGCGGGAAACCAGTTCAGAATGGATGAAGAGAGCATGAAAAAGGTGAAAGAATTTCAAGCCATTAGATCTTGCGCAGAGGACTAATAGCCGTTGGATCAACAAGAAGGTGCATGAGCTTTAGTCCTCTGGAGCACCAAGAATAAATTCTTGACTTGTGAAGTTGCGACCTCATCTAGACCATCCATCCTAGACCGTTGGATTGAGAAAGATCATGAGTCGTCGATCTTATCTCATTGCAAAATCGAGAATCGGGAGTTGGACGAGCAAAGGAGACTGCTCTCCAAAAAACTCTGATATGTGATATCGTGAAATCCCACGAGGACCTGTGAGTCGTTCATCTCAGAGGACGGATGGCAGCAGATCTAGGCCATCACTCCATCGACATTTCAGAGTTCAGGATATCAGAGGTCTTGTTGACAAAATACACTCCATGGTAAAACTCGTGAAATCGCTATTCCTGAAATAGCGATAAGATCTAAGCCGTTCTTTTGTTTGGACATGCAACAGACATCGAGGAAACCGTCGGCGTTTCGACAATAGTGGTTTCAAGCTGTCAGAGAAATTTGGAGTTGCAAGTCACGAACTCATGAAACAACGCAGACCGTGCATCTTTTGGGGACGCATGGCATAAATCCGAGGACATGGGAATAGTCCCGAAAAGGAAAGGGCCATCGGCTCATCGGGATTTGGTAAGTCATGAAACCTGAGGACAAGAAGCACGAGCACTTCAGATCTCCAAAGTCCGAAATCTCGACAGGAGGTAAACTCCGTCGTGGGGCCCAACTGCCATCATCTCGTCAAAATCGCGGGATTGGGAATCTCCACAGTGAAATCCCCAATGTAGATTTGAGTCGTCCATCTATTGGGACGAGTGGCAGGAATCAAGTCCATCGATTTTACGGGATTCAAAAAATCACGGATCCTAGAGACGAGAAGTTCGGAACATATCAAATCATGATTCACGAAGAGAAATCAAGACCATCCATCTGTTAGGATGCTTGGAGGCGATTAAAGAAATCGCNCCGTTGAATTGTCCAAAGGCAATTTTTCACATTTCAGTGATTTGAAAGTCAAAGAGCCGAAAAATTCCATAACACTTTAACAGTAAGGCGTGTGGTCACATTGAAAGGAGACTAAAGGCAAACTCAAGCCCGATAAGCTCCCTTCGGCCATCAACAAATCGACAAATCAGCGATCGGAGGAAAATATGAAATTTCCCTCTACTTTTTCTACAATTTTTTTTTATGGCGTCATCTAGCAAGTTAGGACCAACTCAGGGTCCAATTCTACTGGGAAAGAATTACGAGTTCTGGTCTCTTCGGATGAGATCATTCTTGCAAGCACAAGAGTGCTAGGAACCAGTGGATCTTGGATATGTGAAACCGGATCCAGCCGCCCTCCTTGCCATGACAAATGCACAAAGAATTGCTCAGGCAACACTGAGAAACAAAGAAAATAAAGCAAAATTTTGTATTCAAAATTTTGTGGATGACTCGATTTTCTCAAAAATCAGAGGCACTGGTACTTCAAAACAGGCCTGGGACATCCTTAAATCTTCCTACCAAGGAAATGACATAGTCAAAACAGTTAAACTACATACCTTGTGGATGAAATTCGAGACTCTAAGGATGAAAGAGTCTGAAACTGTGGATAGTTCATGACCAGAGCCATGGGCATCGTGAACTAGATCAGATTGGTTGGTGAAACCATCACTGATCAACGAATTGTTGAGAAAATTCTCATAAGTCTACCCAAGAAATTTGAAATGGTTGTAACAGCAATCCTTGAATCCAAGGATCTGTCAAGATTTTCAACAGATGAGTTAATTGGTTCTCTGGTGACACATGAGACAATCTCCAATGCTTTCAAAACTCAATTCCACTGGAGGTAACAAATATCAATATCCGAATCAGAATTTCCAAGGTCAAAGACATCAGCAACAAAATCTACATCAGAATTTCCAGCCTCAAAGAGGCAGAGGGAGAAGATCAAATGAAAAAACAAGCATACAATGCTATTATTGCAAAAAGTATGGGCACTATGAATCTGAATGCAGAAAGAAGCAAGAAAATCGGATCTCAGGCAG
>JASDQU010096428.1:6259-21660 GCA_032191745.1 Picea mariana | reverse complement strand
AATATGAATACCAATTTGGCTGGTATGTGTGGAGATCTCTTAGAACATGACATGTTTAGCATATTTTTCAAGTGTTTTTATGTATATGCAATTGCAATCCAAGAATTCATGGGTTATTGAGGGTGTAAGAAAATTGTGAAGAAAGAAATATAAATCTCATTATAAGAAATGAGATTCAGTGATGAAGAGTAGCTACAAGATACTAGGTGAAGAATGAATTTGTTGCATCGATTTGCAATTATTTGGGGTCATATGTAGTCATTGATCGATTGCTAACATTTAGATATACTCAAATTCCTAAGGTGTGGAAATGTTATTGTTCGCAAGTTGTGTGTTAATGGATCCATACCATAGAAGTTGCAAATGTGTGTACAATCTATGTGCTTCGTAGTGAATGTGAAATATGTTTGAGATCTATTATGTGTGTCAAAAGAAAAATTGTTTCTATGGAATTTCTATGTAGATTACATAATTGACTTTGATAAATAAAATGAATCCCCAGCTAGAAAGGAAGAATAACCAAAATTCTCATTACATTGAGGTGAACTGTAAATCAAGGAAATTGACTATTGAAAATCAATTGCCGAAGAGAATGGGGGAAGAAGAACAGGGACATGAAACAAAAAAAATTATCAACTAGAAAGAAATTAAAGAAAAGCATATTAGATCTCTATGAAAGAAGCTTGGCTTAGTGGTGGGTTGATGTTGTTGATATGATTTCCCATTAAGAGTATGATTTGATCACCTTGATAATGCTACGATTTTCTAGGCGGAGATCATTATGGCTATGAAGCAAGAATCCACCTATAATAATCTAGCACAAACACATTAAATATGTTTGATGTACATCATTATGTGTATATCATAAAAATTAAATCAAAATAAAACAACAACAATGTCCATGGTATATTCCTAGCAGTGTACGCTGAACACATTAAATGTAATATGAATATTTAAATATGTTGAATCTACTTTTCACAATAAATCTGCAAGTTTTAATATATTGTATTTTAAAGGTTAATAAAATAGAACATGTTTTCATTATTTTGATAAATGCAATGGTTATAAAGCGTCAAACAAGGCCTATAACAAAATATAGTTATTAAAAACAATATGGTCTTATAGTTATTAAAAACAATCTGGTCTTCATTTATTTTTCTCTTTATTATATTAAATATATTAAAAGGAATGATATACATTGGCCCCACTCTAATTCCCGTCAACCTACCACCATAAACACATATGATGCTTACATGAATTTTTGACAAGAAGTCACGATGTGAGATTCTTCCCTATCTGTCTCAATAAGGCTTATAATAAATTTAATATTGATTAATTTTTCAGTGGTACAAGGTCTATAATAAATATATTAATATTGATTAATTTTTCAGTGGTGCAAGGCTTATAATAAATATATTAATATTGATTAATTTTTCATTAATTTTTCAGTGGTGCGATGGGGTAAAGGCGATGCTTTGTCACTATTAAACAATGTTATCACAACAATAATACAATGTTCCATGACACTAGATTTAGTTTACTAAATGAGTATCAATCATTAGTGTTAGTTCACTTGAACTCAATTAAATATGGATCAGTGTTTTGGATTTCATATTTATTAAGTCTCATTCACAAAGTTTCGGTTAGTAGGGCTAGTAGATTTTCATAGTAATATTATTTCTTAGCGTACACTAGTAATTTCTGCATCATTAAAATGAAAAGATCATCTTGACAAGTTTCACCATTAAAGTTTATATGCCAAACATATTTGCACTTGCTCACTTCTTTAATTTGATTTTGTGGTTTATATTTATTAAATCTAGAGGAGGATTAATGTGTGCTATGCTATTGTTGTAATCATGTCACCTTATCTAAGTTATCTCTTCTCCTCTTTTTAGTCAATTGTAGTACTTGTTGGATTGATATAAGTGTGTCATGGTTTTCTTGAGATATCAATTGCATTTGTAGCTCCAAGTCATGAATAATAATTGAAAATTTTGACCTTGTCTAGCTTCTTTTGGGATCCCAATGTTTTTTCCTTTAGGGAGGCCATTAACGCTTATTTTTTAGTTTTGAAACCCACCCATAGAATCATAGTACAATTCTATGGTGATAATGTCATATTTCTTCAAATGTGAGCACCATTTGAAAAAAAATCAATATTATCCCCTTTCACTAGTCACTCGGTAGGATCCAGGTGAGTTAGGTCTTGCCTCTTGGGGATAGATTTTTCATTCTTGTTGCCACACAAATTCTTTTGGATTTAAGACTAATGCCTTAACTTCATTGTCTATGGTAGTCCCAAGCCCCAATACATATTTTACTTCTTGGTTTCCCTCAAATTCAATGATGACTCCCCCAAGAATAATAATAATATTTTTTTAATTTATAACATTTGATAATTTTGAATGTCCATTACAATATTTATAATTTTTAATTTTTAGTTATAATAATTAATTTTTAATAACTAATTTTGCAGTGTTTTTATCAATGGTAAATTTGACACTACCATAACATTGTAGCCATTCTATAATGATGCTAAAGGATGAAGAAGATAATTTTTTTATTGTATTACAAAGTGCATAGTTGTTTATGACATCAAACAATACAATGTTATTGCGATGTTGATATGATGTAATGTATATGTTCATACAATGCTTCTCAATACCCTCATATCTTTGTGTCATGACAACTGACACAAGTATGCCTTTATAGCAACACAAAAGTAAAAACAAAAAAAAGAAAACAATGTAAAATCATATTGTGCAACATTTTTACTGTAAATTTCTCATGTAAACTAAAAATAGGGGGTCCCTCATTTCATTTTCACATGAAGGAGTGGAGTGGAGATTTTTTGAGTTGAAAAAGATTTTTATATGCACTTAATAGGAGAAAGAAAGTAAAATTTATGTGGCACCATTGGATCTATTGGGTTCTCAAGAAAGTTATTTGTCATTTGTCTTTTTTCTTAGAATTGCAAATTCAAAAAAAATAATATTAGGATTTGGGTTTTGGGAATGAGAATTGGGTTTTAGGGTTGGTAGATAATTTTTGGGTTTTGGGTATTGGATTTGGGTTTTGGAGACGAGGTTTGGGATTTCCTTCATTTTTCGTCATTTTTTAAATTTGTAAATTTAAAAAAAAAATGATATTTGGATTTTCCCTCCTTCTCTTATTCTTCTTATACACCCTCCCCCCAACCTCGTGCTCTTCATTTTACTAGTTCTCTTATCCATCATCCCCTTCCTTTCCCTCTTCTTAATTTTCTTCCCCCTTTTCCTCTTTCTCTTTTTACTTTGTGCTCCCTCCTCTCCATATTTCCCTCTTCGTCTTCACTTTTTATTTTCCCATCCTCTCCATTTTCCTATTTTTCTTCCTACTCTATCTTCTTCTCCCTCTCCTTCCTCCACCTATTCCTTTTCCTCTTCCAATTTTTATTCTCCACTCCTCTCCCTTTTCCTCTTTTTCTTCTCTGGTCCTCTCCCTTTTCCTCCTTTTCTTATTCACTCCTCTCCCTTTTCCTCTTTTTCTTTCCCCCTCATAGGTGACCCTTTGTCATAGCCTTGCATTGTAGGTTGAAATGCCAACATATAGCTATGGACCAGATACCTTTGCAAATGATAGCTTGGTGTTGTGAATTCATTTTTCACTTTGTAAATAATTAATATAATAAGATTTCCTATAGTGAAATGTGAAATGTTTCTAAAGAGACTCAATGGATTATTTTCTATAATGGAGATTGATCCAATAGATTCTCACTTGGATTATTTTCTATGCAATATTTAATAATGTGGAACAAATTCCCACATAGGAATATACCATTATTATAAGTGTGTAATAACTCATATGGGTAAAAACTGTAGTTAGGAGTGGGAATACAAGACATGATACCAAAAATTATAAGTAATGTTACTATCAAATTGGAGGACATGATCACATCAACTGAAATCATTACACTAAATGAATTTCATGATTTTTGTTAGCTTTCATTTAATAAATCATCTTTGCACATATATGTTGATATTATGTGAGTGTATTTTTAATATGCATGTAAAATTATGGATATATTTTATTCTATGGATTTTGTATACTTGCTTCATTAACCTATTGCTGCAATAGATTTACAAAACATATGGCTTCTAGTGGAGAGGAATTATCTAATGATGACGATGCTAGGAACAAAGAAAGAAATGAATAAGTTCATAGAAAAAAAAGGATAATATGATATAAATGACAATAGAAACAACAAAAAACTCAGAGTAAGTTGTAATTACATACTTTATAATTGTTATATAATATTCAAAAACATGTACTTATTTTAAGAAGAGTTTCATTTATAATTATAATTGTGACTTACTATAGTCATGCTATGTTGTAAAAAGGCTTAATAAAAAATTAGAGCATTCCTAAAGATTATAAAAAAAAAGAAATCAATCCAAAACCAACTTTCAGACATAGTAAATCTCAGTATGGTAGTCATGGCACGATTTGTCATGTATTCTTTAGTGAAATTTAGTGTAATTGAATCCAATACACTAGATTTTCATGGTAATTATTCATACTATGATATGAAAATTAATGTTTGAGCACAAGGAACAAAATTAACAATGAATAAATATGACAAGAGTGATTCGAGAGAATCATAGGATATGTAAGATCTCTCTTGTGCGCACTGAGCAAACTTATCCTTGAGGACACTTGCGTGCAAGTGATCCGGGTTATTATACTATTGGTCATTTTGATTATGATTATGAGATATTATGGATTTGATGATATGTTATTTTGTTGTATTTACATATATAGGTGCTATTGACTAGGTTCTCTTGAGTGTGTAGGACGTTGGACAATGAAGATGCAGAGGCATCGATGAAACCCCTTGGACTCTGGATCGAGTCCGGGAGTGGATTGTTGAGTTTGAATGTCGCTGATGTGACATGTGTACGAGGGAGGTTTTTCGAAATTAATTAAATGAAAAAGGAATTTAATGAGAATTTGGGAAACTAATTACTTGAAAAATCTATAAAAGAGATGGTGGAGGAGTATGGACACATCTGGTTTGTGTAACGTTACGCTACTGAAATTATATATTGACTGAACTTTCTCTTGTGGGATTTGGGATACCGAGGTCGGGTAACGAGTGGTAGCTCGACCTTGCGAGGCAAGATGGGTGCTAGCATTGTGTGGTACTGTGTGTGTGGTCCATTTGCGGCTCGGGGGGCTCAGGGGGAAGAAGATTACCCCTAGCGTTGGCTGGGAGGTATCAGTGAGGTCACATCTGTCGGCAAGCGGGTGCTAGACGGAGCGCGCGTAGGATAACAACTTCGGAGCTCTCACATTTGGCTACGATATGCATGTGTATATTTGTATTGAATGGTAGTTTAAATATTGATCTTACGCCTTCATTAATGCACTTCTATTGTGTTAAAGTTTATGTTTAATCAGGGTAACACTATTCAGAGATTTCATCTTTATCTTTCAGCAAATACTCTTGATGAGCCCAACGTTTTATGATCAGAGAACTTAAAGTCATCCCAGCCTTATGCTCGTTGTATTTTGAATTGATTTCCTATGGCGAACCCAAACTCTGATTGCAATGACTTCTCTGTGTTGTTTTTATTGATTTAATATGAAGAAAAATTGTGTTTTTATCTTCTGTCCCTTATCCTTTAAGTTATTAGTCTCTTCCTAGCAGTCGGCCAGGAGCCTAATCGACTGTCTTCACTATGGTGTTTAAGACTAAGATTTAAATACTCTGCTTTCATGTGCATGGATAATAAGTGAAGGATAAATTTTCTTCGAGCTATCTATCCCTTACTTATCTCTACGTTTTTCTCTTATGATTTATCTTCGATCTCTACGTTTTTCTTTTATGCATAACCCCTCCGTCCTTCCCAGAATTTTATCTCGGCATTTTCATGATTGATAAATCTCTGCGCTTGAATGATTGAATGATAAATATTTGCATTATCTTGAATGATAAATCTCTGCACTTGAATGGTAAAATCTCTGCGTTTGAATGGTGAAATCTTTACCTTTTCATTAAAACTACTCTGCGTTTTTTTTATAAAACATACTCTGCGTTTTTTTTATAAAACATACTCTGTGTTTTCATAAACCTTCGTCTGAGAATTTTTATGGAATATTACTCAACGATTTTCATTAAATGCACTATGCTTGTTATATAAAACATAAACATACTCTGCGTATTTGCGAAACACTAATTAATTTTTGTTTCAGCATCTGTCTAGCATTTGTTTAAGCATCAAGAAACAAAATTTAGCATTCGTTTTAGAGTATTTTTAGCATCAAGAACGAAAATCGATTTACCCAGTTTATGCACAACAAATTTACCGAGTTTATACACAGCGATTTACCCAATTTATACACATCGAATTTACCCAGTTTATACGAAGTGATTTACCCAATTTTTACACAGCGTTTACCCCGTAATTTCACAGTGAATTACATAGTACCCACCCAACGATGTTTGGGCTTCATGGTCTACGCTTTACGTTAACTTACCGTGTTCCTTGTGCCTGGCATCTCTCTCTCTCTCTGTGATTTCCTTCACACAACGTTTGCTGGTTGGTCCCTTCCTTGTTGTCCGGAGTCAATGCTCACGCCCAGTCCTTCCACCATATGTGCTTGATGCGCAAGGCCTGCCTACCCACGCTCGGCTTTAATTGACAGGCTTATGGTCGATTAATTCCAGATTGGATGTTGTTAATTCCGAAAGAATTAGATATGCATTTTCCAGACAGTTTCTGATGTGCTTGAGTAACGATGGTTACTAATTTTATATTTGGGAATTGTTATTAACAAGAGTTTTACTTACTATTTTTTGAAAGATTTTAATAATGTCTTCCTTCGACATATGTCTTTTATGCTTACATTCTAAGCTACACTCCTTAAAACTCGGCTAGATTATGTCTAACGTAGGATTCATATTAAATCCATAAGCGGTTAAAGGTGGAATGATTCCTTTATGTACATTTTTCTTTCAACCTTATAAATTTATTCAACCTATAAACCCTAAAAACCTTGAACTATCCTTAAGTTGGACTCATTAACTTATTATATTATAATCACTCATTGGGAAGGTAAGGAAAATCTTAGAGTCATTCTTCGTAAGTTTACAAGTAATCCTTAAGAGATATTTCATGATGGATCTTGGAAAATTTTACTTGTTTGTGGGATCATCTTTTTATACCCTAAATTTGGTCTATAATTAATCAATGTAATTAACCCCTTTTTAATTAATTGGTACGTAATAGAAATGCACTCTTAAGATATAGGTATTTATACATTGATATTTAATATAGATCTATACTCACAAGACCTTTCATTACAGGTAGCTTAAATGTAATTATGTTAAGATAGATAAATTGTTCTAAATATTGATTCTTAGGAGTGCTTTATGACAATTTAAATTGATTAAATTTTCTCGTCCTCAATGTAAACTAGATTACTCTATGATGAGATAGATGATCGTAGACTTTGTTGACTTAACTAGTTGCATGGATTGATTGTGATTGGGTGTGTAAATTAGATTTGGGCGTCATGAAGATAGACTGATTGATTAATATAAGTTCTAACGTGCCATTGATTTTTTATGATGCTTGATGGATTAGAGTGTCCTCTTTATAGTTCTGTTTAATTTGTCACAGTGCTAGTTGGTTTCAGCGACATTGGAATTGTGTCTGTATGAGGGTTATAGTCCCCTTTTTACGTTTCTCTTAGGTTCCTTACACACTTGTCACAATGTGGTGACTTGATTCCTTGGATTCAGTTCATTACGCACATAGACCGATAATCGCATATGATGCCTGGATTGGGTTATGCACTTCCCGTTGAGGGAGTTTTTGTTTATTTTAGCTAATGTTGCACTTGGCTTTATAAATGTTTAAAGTAATTGGTTGATCATTGTAAAGGTTCTAGTTACTTGTGTTATTAACCTTGAGTGTGTTGTGTCTATCATCAAGTTGTTTTGTTCAGCAGTTGTCGTTGTTACCTTCCTGCTTAAAAAAAAAAAAATGGCAATTATTTTGCATCGCATGTTGTCGTAACAACGTGGGTTCATTATAGGATATGGAACACTTTTGAACATATATGTTTTTTATTACATCTTTAACAGCTAACATATTTTTAATTTATTGAACTTATGTTATTTTATTATGTTTTTATAGAGTGAGAATGAGAAAGTATCAAAAGATTAAGAGGGAATTAACAATATTTTAATCAAGTTTGTTCAATAAATTTCCAATGTCAAATTCATTTCATTTCCTTATATGTATAGAAATGCATTCTTGTTATGTTGTATACAATGTTGACATTTACCCAGTGTAAGAACCTTCCTCGTTGTGACGACAATTCTGATAATAGGTGCAACTTTTTTTGTCTTAAATCGGTGTGCACGCGTGTAGAAGGGAAAAAAACACTCTTGACTCTACGTCACCACCCGATGACTAACAAGACACAACCACGATGATCACAACAAGAAGCCACAAGGTGCTCAACAAGTAACGGCACGCATTAACGATCATAGATATAAGGTGCACCACACAACACTTAACGACATACTGGGTTATGCACAGCATGAACACAAAAGGAAGAATCCAAAGTAGTAGAATTTACTATTTCTCCACAGGAAAGCAGGGCGTTTAATCTTACTTCTCTGCTCTGGAGAGAGAGAAGGTCAGAGAGGCTCTTGGCCGACTTCTTAGGAAGAAACTAGTAATCTTCGTCAGGTGTGTCGCAAGAGTGGAAACCCTACCTTTAAAGGGCCCAAGACACTTGATACGGCACAGGATTCTGTACACAAAAATAATCACACACACAGACTTATACACTAGGCTACATGAGGTGACTACATCCCTCCTGACAGAGGAAACAATCTGGCCTAGCTAAGGACAATCATTAGACGAACCCCAAAAAACAAACTTCAACGTCACAAGTAACATAAATCCTTCAATTGCGAGCGAGAATTAGAAAACAAACCCAACATTGTGCATGGCGCGCAACCCAAAATATAACCACTTTAAACATTACTTCAATTAACTTTAAATTACAAGCGTGCAAGGTATGTGATATACATAAACGATCTAGCAGTAACCCACTCGAGGCACAACTCTTTTTTAAAAACCCACGCACGCTATTTAATTAATCATGCAATTAATAAAATCCAGGGCGTGGGAAGTGATATACCTTCGAGGTCCTTTTAGGAAGTCACGCATACACCAAGTCATTGTAAAACCATAACCATAATTATTCAACTTGGAAGTTTTCAATAAAGACCTAACTAAAATAATTACAACTCGTAATATACCCCTTCGAGCTATTGCATTTAGAGAGTTTATTTTCCATTGAAGCCTCTTCATCATACACCAATAACTAACAAACATAAGGCATAACCTTTCTATCATTCACCATTTACTAACTTAAAGCAAAATGCCTGTAAACTTTTATCATTCACCTTTAACTAACTCAAAGCAAATCACATGTAAACTTTTATCATTCACCTTTAACTAACTTTAAACAAAAAGCATGTAAACTTTTATCTTTATACTCCCCTCATTTGTATGTGAATTAATAATTAAATTAATATCAAGTCACCAACACTAACCT
Source organism: Picea mariana (assembly GCA_032191745.1). NCBI lineage: Eukaryota > Viridiplantae > Streptophyta > Pinopsida > Pinales > Pinaceae > Picea > Picea mariana. Next base: position 12,036 of record JASDQU010096428.1, on the reverse strand, counting down.
TATATCCTGATTTTATATTGCAATAACATTCTACCTTCTCATAATGCCTACAATATATTACAGTAGTAATGCAGTTACACCTCACTTTAACATTTATGTGATCATTTACAATAAAGTTTCAATAATAGCAAAATAAAACAACATTACCTTTACATTATATGGCCATAACTGGGCAAATAAAATAACATTAAATTCATTTCAGGTTAACTAATTCTGGCATTACATTTACTGCTAAAATAAATAAGTTATCTCTTCTAACATCAGTTTTATAATAAAATAAGGCTAGCTAAACAAGAAAGTTCCGTTTTACGAGATTGGTAATCCCTCACTGCCTTCCAATTTCTAAAAGCACCACTCCCTGATATTTCTTGAGGGGTATAAATATCCTTTGGTAATAACCTATCATTTAGCAAACCAAGGCATAGATTACCTTGAAACTATAACCTATGACATATGTATCACTAAATCAAGATTGTCAGAATTAAAACAAACCCACTCGTTCACAATGTTAAGTTCGAGTCTTGTTTATCTACAACCAAAAAACTAATAAATAGTAATTACATCCACCATTACCAAGGGTAAAGAAACTATCATCTGTAGAATAGTTGTTGTGGTCGCTTAGATGAATAAAATTTGCAAACTTGCCTCCCGTGCACCAAGAGATAGTACGCCGTCTTAATCCATACATAAAACAATAATTAAACTTCAGGGCCAATCTCACCAGGACTAACTTCTATCAATAAACTCTCTTACACGGCTAGGAGCATCGGTACGGGTTCTGTCTAGAAGCAAGACGCACAGGGTACAAGTTGCCTGAGCATTTAAGGATCTGCAAAATTCTGTCAAAATTCTGCAAGACTGTAATGGCTGCTAAAGGTTACTGCCAGGATCTCCGTCACTTCTTAAGGACAGAGTTCATGGTTGTCATCAATTAAGAGCTTCCTGGAGATAGATGCAAGAAGCACTTAAGGGTACTGATTCCAAAGCGTAATTCCAGGAAGGAGCAATGGCTGTCATTTAAATCCAGAGAACACGTGTAGGGTGAGGTCGAAAGTAAGCTTCGAAAATAAGCTTTCTCTGGTCGAATTAGCATAAGGAGTTTCCAGAGTGGAGGTGAGGCCTGTAAACTAAAGGAAGGTAAGCGTAGGATATAGGATTGATAAAAATGGTCTCCTTCAAAGGTGCAATTCGTTTTTCCTTTAAATTAAAATAGAACATTTTTCTATATTAAAATGACAATACTCCTTGCAATAATACACGGAATTTATTTTTTTATCACTTTATATTCTAGAGCCATAAAGTAGCTTTACATTCATCAAATAATGGGAAATGGAAATCTTGAATAGAGAAAGTACCTGCTTTCAACTGCATTGCGCTGTGCTTTCAGCAAATTCTGGCCATACTAAATTTCTGGGATGGGATGTGCTGTGGTGTTAAAATTAGGGTTCAAGGCTAGAATCCACTCTTACAGTGGTGAAAACATTTGGTAATGTTTACTGGCCATCGAATCCGATACTAAACGGAAAAATCCCTTAGAGTTATTTCTTCCTCCTCGGAAACTAATACCTGCTTGTCAATGTGTGTGTTTCGGCGGGATAGGAAATCAAAATCTATAATCATAAGTAAGCTGATTTGGATTCTCACTCATTTGCAGGGCAGCTGATTCATGGATCCTCCTGACATATTACCTTCCAAGCGAAGGGGTTCCATAATTTGAGAGAAGGCTTGCCGCAACCCGAGAGGGCCTCAACTACAGAAGCAGGGCCACTGATCAAGGATGGGTCACGAAGGCCCTTGTTTAAATGGTAAAAAAAACAAAAAGCTGTCTGAAACTGATGCACCAAGCATCGATGTCTATAGGTCAGCCTGGGAAGGGCTTACACACTCTTCCCTACTGCAAGACTCTAGAGCGTTGACTGTATCAACAATTCTACAACAGGAATCAGAATTCACAAAACTGGTGGTGTGGATTGACCCACCTCGTGAGGTCATTGGAAATTTAACACCAAGAGGGTTATCCTCGTCCTGAGCTCTCGCCCTTCGAGCCATTACAACATTAATAACTAGGGTGGAGTAACCGTAATGAAATTCTAATAAACCAACCGATTTGGGCCTTGCAGCTACACCTGGTGCCACACAACGATTCAGGTGGTGAAGGAGGTAGGTCGACTGTAAATACCATCGCCTGAAAATCCTATTGTGCTCCAAGTCCACGACAAGATCAGAAGGAAAAGTTGAGCAAGGGGTGAGTGAGAGAGCCTCAACTCCAGGGGTTGAGCTAGCAGTAAAATGAAAAATGTTTGATGCCCGACACTAGTGCCAAATCCCTAACTGGTGCAGCCCGACTCTTGAATCGCCCCAAGGAGGATTCGACAAGAAGGAGGTATAGCTATCCCCATGAAGACTCGCTCAAGGGATCATTTCACCTCGTATCTTAAGAATGCAAGGTTTAAAAGGCAAGTCCACCAGCGACCTATGCAGCTCGAAGGTAAATACCTTCTTACAACTCAGATACCCAATACAAACAACTGACAGTAGTAAGGGAAAATAGGACCAAGAATAACTCATCCAAGGATCACAGGGGTTATCACAGCCTAGGCGCAAAAAATAATAACAAGGTAATGGAATGACCCAATGCCAAGGCCGTACTAAAGGACGCAAGCTAGCTAACAATTTACTTACCCAATGCATCTGCAGATTTAAATCATAATACTCATGCAATCTATATTACCAAATTAAAAATCATATCGTTGCCTTTAGCCCGCCGCGATGATGTCTGTGCTCCGTGCCGCTCCTGCTCTGTGCCGCTCCCGCTCTGTGTCACTCTCGCTCGTCGACCGTAGAGACTACACCGATACCTCCCAACCAAACGCTAGGGGTACTCTGCTTCCCCCTTAGCCGCACGAGCCGCAAAGGGCCACACAATTCCAAAAGGTATGCCTAGCTTCTCAGTTGGCCTCCAAGGCTGAGCTACCACTCTAATCCCAGCTGAGAAAATCCCAACTCCTCACAAGCAATCAGTCCATTCCAAATTCGACAGCATAACGATACCTAACAGTCCCCCCTTTTTCCCCTCATCCCCCTTTCTTTTATAGAGTTTTGAGACCCCCCTCTTGCCCTAATCACATTTAATTTAAGTTTTAATGAAAATCCTCAAAATTTCGCTATTGCATAAGTGTCATTCATCCCCCACGTTTCTCCAACATTATTTTCTTTAAATTTATTAAAAGGCTTATTTCCCTATTTTTATTATTCCCTTTCCTTTCCTTTCTTTTTTTTTTTAAACCAAAAAGGTAAATGCGCTAATTAATCTTTTCGTTTTTATTTTTTTTAAATTCATAGCTTTTTAAACTCCCGCACGTTAAATAATTTTATTACTTATTAATTGTCTATGTTTCCTTATTACATAGTTTCCCTATTTTTTATTAATCCCTTCCCCCTTTTTCTTTAAACCAAAAAGGTAAATGCGCTAACTAATCTTTTCAATTATTATTTATTTAATATCTTTTGTTCTTTCACAAGTTAGGAATTAATTTCCTCTTTGCAAATTTTTAAATCCCTTAGTTGAATTAAATCCTTACTCTCTTTATTTAACCCAAGAATTTTATGAAGACCTAACTATGACTTAGGTGGGTTCTTGTTTAAGTTGTTATTTTTATTCGAGGGTTTGTTCTTAAGGTTAGACTAAAATTTTACCCTAAAATTTTTAGATTCAGTACTTAGATTCTGAACTGGGCGACACTGGGTTAGGGGAGTTGTTTAAGGGTTTCTTAAGGCGTTATTGTCTTAGGTCTATTTAGATTTGTTTCCTTCATCCACATCAATGCGACGTGCCCTTCAGGATGCACCATGTGCTCCAAGGGTGCCACTCACCTCGTTCATTTCCTTTGCACGACGTGCCCTTCAGGATGCACCACGTGCTCCAAGGGTGTCACTCGCCAACTGGACTGGTTAGTAGACATCTATAACCCCTGGAGTCAACACTCCACCAGGTGAACTTGTGGGAGACTAAGGGATCTAAGGGATAAGGCCCTCGGCTTATTGCGCGCCCCTTAGAATCATCGTGAGCGACTATTGCTGTCTTCCCTCACGGCATCGTGGATCCTCTCGAACTAGGTAATTGTTAACCTACAATTCGAGCCACGACGGGAGTGCTAGTAGGCGGTGGCAAGGCTGTTATCCACCCCTCTCCCTCAACCTCTATGGAAATTGTGTGTGGCCCCTTTACTCCATATTTGAGTCTGGTCGACAAGATATCATCATCCTGCATCATCGACAATCGTGTCAGAACATGTCAACATCAAATCATCAAATCAATGAAATATCATAGTAAATAAATCAACCCAAATAGCACACTCTCTGACTCAATCCAGAGTCCAAGGGGGTTACATCAATGCCTCGGCATCCTCAAGGTCAAAAACCCTACACACTCAATAAATTGAGTCAATAGAACCTGTCTACATCAAATAGTAAAACATCATGTCGTCTATCATACACATCATAATCAAGTATAAATGTTTTAACATTAGAAAAGTCCAGATCACTTGCGAGCAAGTGTCCTCAAATAATAAGTTTTCTCTGTGCGCCAGAGTGGGATGTTACATACACCCACTCTTGGTCTAAACTTCGTCCCGAAGTTTCTCAGTATAAATGCCGAAACAAAAGTACCACAATATCATGAGTCTATCTATCAACAAAAATGTGAACTGCTGGCGCATATCATATGCATCCTCCCAGGTCACCGAGTGAGAACTATAACTTTCCCACTGGACCTTGACCTGATCTACCATTCGACGTCGTAACGGTCGAACACGATTATCTAAGATGCGGACCGTCTCAGCCATGAGTGCTCCCTCGTCCGATACCTGCAAGGAACTCAGGTCAATCACTTGTGTAGGATCACTAATATATTGTCTCAAAACAGATACATGAAAAACATCATGCACATGCCTCAAAGAATCAGGCAAGGCTAGTTGATAGGCCATGGGTCCCTTTCTCTCCACAATCTCGAAAGGTCCCACGAACCTAGGAGAGAGTTTAGCTCCCTTTCCAAACTTGATCAAACTCTATGGTTTAACCCGCAAGAAGACTCGATCGCGGACCTCGTAACTACGGTCGACTCGGTGCGCATCGGCACAACTCTTCTATTGATCCTGCGATTCTTTAATCCTTTGTCTTATGGTTTGCATTTCCTCTTCCATTTCTTGGATCGCTTCTGGTCCCACCAAGACCCTATACTCAAGCCGATCCTAAATCAAGGGCTTCCGACACGGTTGCCCATAAAGGAACTCAAAAGGCGCCATCTTAATGGTGCTCTGGTAACTGTTGTTGTAAGCGAACTCTACTAGAGGCAAGAATTCCTCCCAATGCTTTTGTTGGTCCATAATGTACATGCGCAACATGTCTTCCAAGATTTGGTTCGTTCATTTGGCCTACCTGTCAGTCTCTAGGTGATATGCAGTACTAAAATTTAGTTGGGTTCCCAAGGCCTCTTGAAAACTCGTCCAAAATCTTCCAGAAAACACCAATCCTTGATCATCTATAATCTTCTTAGCCATGCCATGTAGCCTCACAATCTCACTGATGAAAACTCTCTCTATGTCAGGTGCCTGATACGTCGTACACACAGGAATAATGTGAAAACTCTTCATCAGAGTGTCAACTACTACAAAAATCGAGTAGTGTCTCCTTGCCATCAATGGCAATCCAACAATAAAATACATCGAAATAACTTCCCATTTCAATTTTGAACTGGCATGTGGTTGAAGTAATCCTGC
>JASDQU010096427.1:0-18812 GCA_032191745.1 Picea mariana | reverse complement strand
TCTGTTGACAAAAATAAGAAGATTTATATTTTTATAGGAATTATAGGCTAATAAATAAAATACCTTAATAATGACTTCTTCAGGGGTGTCAAACAGTGTGTGTAGTGTTGAATTTTTCCTAAAACTAGTTAGGGTTAGATTTACCATATCAATTTAACTACTTTTACGTGCTCATTTTTCCATATACTATGCTACATCATTGTGACCCAACCATAGGCACATGCATGTGCCACCCTTGAGCACATCACATAGATATCTATCCTAGGAAACCCACTTGGGGAAGAAAACCCATCCGAACTTATTTAGTATAGTTTCATCAACCAAGTATAGTGTCAGTACAATTCTCTCTCAGAGAGAAATATCCTAGATAACCCTTATACTCAAAGGGGAACCCTACTACTAGACTTGTGCCTTGTCACCAGAAGATACACCAAGTATTATACCAAGACATACACCAAGAGATACACCAAGGCACAATCCAAACCCTAGAAAGATAGCGCATGAGAGAGAGAGACCAACCAAGAACAAGAGATGTGCCTTATCCTTCGTCTTGTATTTGCAGCTGCAACTACAACTCTCCAACTAAAATTGTGCTATAGTTAAGTGAGTTGTGTTCACCAAATGAGTAAGGCATCACCTTATTTATACTTATTTTTCTAGTTAAATTTTCCCATAGGGTCGACTTGTCTTTTCTGGACAATATAATTTACTTTGACTTTTTCTGGCAGGGCCGACTTCTCATATTGCAAGCATAATATATAATAATGATTATTTTCCTGATCCGACATTAAATATATACTTTCGCATTATTCTTATAGGTTTTTGACTTAATCAAATACAATAAGAATATATTTTGCAGCTAGATAATACTTTAACACTCACTCTTATCAAGGAAGGTATTCTTCTGGCATGATATTCAATATGGTTTTTGTATGCATCTGTACTCTAGAAAATTTACTTGTTGATTTTCCATGAATCTTTAAATCACTAGAAGTTTTGTAACATCAACGCTCCCTCTTAGCTAGGGAGGTATTATCCATGATGTTCTTCATCTAGTAGTCTCAGTCACATCCACCCATTACACATGGCATGTATAGAACTACCACCAATCACATGGTCTTGTAGACCAGTCTACAGGTAGCAACACCATAGCCACACATGCTATCTCATGATGAAATAGATCATGTCACAATTATCACCATCGTAGACAAACATGCTCTGTCATAGTCACACAAAGACTATCTAATGGTCATGTCAGAGTCATGCATCTATGGCCTCATCAACGCATGTAGCATCTCTCTAGTGGGCATAGCCTCATCGTCTTATCGGACCTTGTGGGTCTCAAGATACTTTCAGACCTTATGTCATTATGGGACTTCATCTATCTCACACAAAACTAGACATCTAACTCACACATAACTAGGAAACTATCACATATGTCCATCTCACATAGAATCTGGACAACTATCCCTGAAGCTATCCCTTCTGGTTGGAACACCATGCATCCATTCCATAGTGACCAAGAATCTAACCATGAGGATTAGGTGATATAGTGTGCACACACTACCCATCTATCCCAAGGCTAAGAAACACCTCCAACCACACTCATGGTTGTCCCCTTAACTTGAAAAACTTGGAAAATTCCAACCCTGAATGCTCAACATATTATTGACCCTGTGTGAGTTCATCCTGTCTAGTGCCATAGTTAGTAACATTCTCGTGAATGACTACCCATTGTTTCCACACTATGTAGTCTACTGCCCCAATAATCACATATGTGACTCATCACTGCCTCTTACGAGGGAATTCCTTCTGGACCACGCCAAGCTTGTCCCTAAAGTACTCAAATTTTACCTTCAACTGAGGCTTGGTCAACACATCAACTATTTTCTCGTCAGTAGAAACATACTGGAGCTTCACTTCTCCCTTTTGTACCATGTCTCGGATATAATGGTACTTGATCTCGATATTCTTTGAATTTTCATAGAACATTGGGTTTTTTGACAACTTTATACAACTCTAGTTGTCACAATAGATACAATTCACCTCCAAATCGAGATAAAATATCCCTACAAGTAACTTCCGAATCCAAACAGCTTCACAACTAGTTGAACATGTTGCTATGTATTCTTCCTCAATCGTACTAAGTGCCACACTAATCTACTTCCTACTGAGCCAAGAAATTGTAGCTGACCCCAAACTAAAGCAACATCCTGATGTACTCTTCTGATCTGTGACACTACTAGGCTAATATGAATCTACATAGCCTTGCATTCTTATCTTACAATCCAAAATATATCAGAGTCCAAATTATATCGTACCCTTTAGGTACCTTAACACATGCTTTGTCTCAATAAAGTGAACATGTCTTGGTTCAACCATTTATTGACTTAAAGTGTTCACCGCAAAGATTATATCTGGCCTAGTCTTCATCAAATACATCAACGAACCAATCATTTACTTGTACATGCTGACATCCATTGTATCTGAATAAGTATCACTTAATAATTTTAGGTTCATGACCATCGGTGTGGGCATGGATTTACAATCCATCATTTCAAATCTCTTCAAGATCTCTACCACATATTTTCCTTAGCTAAGGAAAATCTTGTTCGGTTTCTACCACCTCTCTAGACCCAATAAATAATGCATCATACCCAGGTCTTTCATCTTGAACTATGATGCAAGATTTCTCTTGCACTCATCAATGAGATTCCTATCCCCTGTTAGAAAGGGGTCATCCACATATAACAACAATATCATTGGTCCACTATCCTCAACCTTGTAGTAAAGTTTGGGATCTTCTTTACTCTTGGTAAAGCTCAAGCTCATCAGAAAGATGTCAATTCTACTATACCATGCCCTGGGTGCTTGCTTCAATCCATACAAGGATTTCTTTAACCTGCACACATGTGACTTCCTTTCATGTGTCTCAAAACCTTATGGCTACTCCACATACACTTCCTCTTCTACTACATTATTTAGAAAAATTGCCTTCACATACATATAATGTACCTTCCATTTCATTACTACAACTATCACAAGTATATCTCTAATAGAAGTGTATCTCTCCATAGGAGAAAATTTATCCTCATAATATATTCCTTCTTTCTGGGAATGAGCCACAAATATTTCCTTGTACTTCTCGATACTGCCATCTGTTGAATTTTTAGTCTTGTAGATCCATTTGGAAATCACAACTGATTTCTATTTCAATATCGGTACCACATCCAAAACATCATTCTTAATGATGGATTGATATTCCTCAATCATAGAATCCTTCCATACTTTCTTCTCTACAACCTCTTCATAATAGGTAGTCTCAACATCAATGATATCACATAACAATGCCATGTAACTAGAATATGGTCGAGGTTTCTTTCTTTCTCTGAAATATCCATCTGAAGAGTTGTACTTATCGACATCCTGAATAATATCATAAGCCCAAGCTAGTCTTATTTTATTTTTAATCATTTCTGCAGGTATTTTGGGTTCTGTCATGTCATGATTCTCTAGAACATTCTCTTCTGGTACAATTCTATTACCTACAACTGTCATTGTTCGGTTCTTTCTTTCTACTGCATCATTTTGCTAAGGATTGTAGGGAGTAGTGAGCTCCTTCGTAAATCCATCTTCTCCACATAATTATTTTAAGTCATTTGATGTGACCTCTCCTCCATTATATGACCTCAAAGTCTTTCTCTTCTTTTCAGAAATATTTTCTACAAGGGATTTGAATTCCTTGAACTTGTTGAATACTTCTCTTTTTGTTTTCAAGAAAAAGATCCAATTTTTATGTGAGAAATCATCAATAAATGGAACATAATGTACATACCTTCTAAGTGAAGTGGTTGTCACTAGTCGAAAACTGACTCTTCCTGATTGTCAGTATGCTCCATGTCTCAAACTGGAGGCTATCTAATATGTTTCCTTCTGCAACTGTCACAGTAGCTCCCTCTTAGAGTTGTCACTGGTGACATGCTTTCATGGTAACGTTCCTAGAACACGTGCATCTCCATGTTAAATTCCATGGAAGTTTTAAGATAACCTACCCGAGACAATAATAACAAGAGAAAAAGTACTTCCAATATAATAACATTTTCATATGGTAACAAGAATGGAGGACAATTTCATGGTAATCATCATAGCTTTACCAAGGTGACCTTCTTGGAAGCAAAAAAAGAATTATCTCCTAGAGGAGATGTTAGTTCATATTGCAAACAAGTACAATAAGCATTTATATCAATAATACTCACATGCTAGCAAGTATTTATTGTACCTAGCAATAATAGAACCTTTCAAAGAATGTTGACACAACTATAATGTTTACTTGTAATGTAGCAATCATCAAACTTGATATGTGCAAGTTGGAAACTTATCAATTTAATCAATAAAACCTAGAACCTGGAGTTTTATCTCCAAGAATGAGTGTTGTTTCTTTTCTTCCAAGTCTCCTTCATCTAAGATGACAACTATTCTCTCCAACCCGTCCCTTGTACTAATATAATATGCTTTCTTGACATAAATTTGAGTTAGAGAATACAATGAAAATAAACTCTAAAATCTCAACCTTAATCAATCTAATACTTTGACTAAAGTCAACTTATAACTTTAACTTTGACAAGAGGTTAGTATAATAATCATAATTTCAATACATAAAAAGTTATACAACTAGATGTTCATAAGACAAAAGAAATTTCATAACAACTAGAGGCATATCAAAACAATCAAACCTGGAGTTTGTTGTTCCTCTCAATGTGTTGGATCTAAGATCCCACTAGATCTATGATTGTTGCTTGGACAAAAGATTATTTCTCCTACAAAAACCCTCAATATAGTGACACAATTTAAACATATGCAATTGCATACCTTTGGCAGCAATGGCAAATAGCAGCACCATCCAGAAGTGTCGGCAAGCAATGATGAACCCTAAAACTTCAAAGTTCTCCAACTTGCAATCTGAAGGTAGTTGGAGATGCGCTAGGGTAGGGAAGACCTATTTTTGAATGAATTAGGCCAAATGTCTTAGAAAAAGTGTTCAACGAGATTGAAAAAATAAAATGTGTAGCGATATTGTACTGCGGTAAGGTACTGTGGAAAATTGTAGTGGAGAGGTAAATCTCATGATATTCCTTCCAACGATTAGACTGTCTGAAGTAAACCAACTCTTATACCATGTTTAATCTTTCCTAAAATTAGTTAGGGTTAGATTTACCATAGAAATTTAACTACTTTTACTTGCTCCTTTTTCCATAGACGATGCTACATCATCGTCACCCAACCATAGGAACCTACATGTGCCACCCCTGAGCACAACACACAAGTATATATCTTGGGAAACCCTCTTGGGGAAGAAAACCCGACCGAACTACTTCAGTATAGATTCATCAACCAAGTACAGTGTTAGTACGATGCTCTCTTAGAGAGAAATATCCCATATAACCATGCTACTAGACTTGTGCCTTATCACTAGAAGATACACCAAGTATTATACCAAGACATACACCAAGAGATACACCAAAGAACAATTACCCTAGCAAGGTAGTGCATGAGAGAGAGAACAACCAAGACCAAGAGATGTGCCTTATCATTCCTCCTGTAGCTGCAACTACAATTGCACCTCTCCACCAAAACTTGCACTATAGCTGAGTGAGTTTTGTTCACCAAATGAGTAAGGCATCACCTTATTTATACTTATTATGCCAGTGAACTTTTACCATAGGGCCGACCTATCTTTTTTGGAAAATATAATTTACTTTGAATTTTTTTGGCAGGGCCGACTTATCATATTGCAAGTACAATATATAATAATGATTATTTTCCTGAGCCAACATTACAAATATACTTTAGCATTATTATTTTAGGGTTTTGACTTGGTCAAATAAAATAAGAATATCTTTCGTGGCTACATAATACTTCAACATGCATAGCATAAATTCTTAAATCTCGAAAACTTGGCAAGATTATTCTTTGCATAGATGGGAAAAATATTAAGTCACCCATTTCTCACGTATAAAACAAAAATTCACATATTTTAATATATAATTTTCTCAACTTATTATCCAAATCATTAAAAAATTTAACTTGTAACTTCAAAAACTTACCATAGGTTACCAGTATTTAGCATTCATTCAAATTTTCCCCAAAAAAACATAGAAATACACATTCATGTAATTTATTTGTTTAAATTCTTTTCCATAATATTTCATTTCTGGGAGATAAAATCCTCCATGGTAAAACTATGGTTTTGCAGAAATTACTATCTTCCTACTTTCATGCAATTCTTTGTTATTTTCAAGGAATAATTACCATTTTCAATTGTTTCCCCTTTGGATATGAATTTACTGTGTAACTCTAGTAAAATTTCCTTTCTTACCAAATACTAATGAAACTCAATTAATTACAATGCATCCAATTGCTAATTTCTTTTTATTTCAAATTAGGAACTTGAATTTTATTCCTCCTTCTTTGCCCATTATTTATTTTAAAAACACTTTGGCTTTCTTCAACATTTGGCTTACTCTCTTAAGGACAAACATGCATCTGGTCTTCTTCTAATTTTGGAGCTTAGCATATTTTCCAGAACAAAATAGTAGTCAAGGCCAGCTGACCATTCTTCAAGTTTATATGAGCAATTGCAATCCTTATTACCAGGTTGTTCTATGAGGATTTTAGTGGCTTGGCTTTACTAATACTTGGGGATTAGTTTACATGGATCACTATAAGTGACCAACTATAACTTTGTTCCTACTTTGAGTAATAAGCAATTACTAATCGATCTCTTTTCAAAACACAGAAAGGTAGAAAGCCAACAACAGTGTATGTTTTCCAAGTCTTATTTCATATTTCATAGCCAGCCAAACAATTTGAGTCACAATTCCACCATTTAAATATAATAACAAATTATAAAAATAACTATCCCATGAATTCCATAATCATTAAATAAACTTTGCATGGCATTACAAGACATGTAAAAACCTTATTTGAAACTTATAAGTAGATGGCAACTATTGAAGGGTGTGCCACTTTTCACCCAACAATACGCACAACTACTCATGGTTTTTTAACAACTGGCCACACCTAGCCAAAGTATGATTCCATGAGAGGAACTCCTTTACTTCGCATATGATAAAAGATGAAGGCCACTCTCCTTCACCTATGAGAACTCAGCAAGATAAGTCTTCAATACACCAAGAAAGGGGGTTTCTCTTTCCACAAAGAGCTTCAAAAACTATCATGCACAACACAAGGGAGGAGTTTAAATACTCAGGAGTCCCTCAACGCTCTCCCCTCTTAGTTCCTTTGTGATTTCTCAGCCAATCACTACAATTTTCATAGCCCCATTTATCAACCTAATTTGAAGACAGATGCCAATTGTTCATGCACTCATAAAACGTTTTTCTTTACTTCCTTCTGGTTTTTAAGAACCAAAAGATTTTTTAAAAATCTTCTTTATTCATATTTTGTTCCCAAAATCAAATATGTGTGTCCCATACCTCTCTTCCTGTGATCCTTCTCATTTTATTTCCTTCTACAACTAGATTTCATGGGTCATATCCCCCAATTCTTGGGTCATCCCAGAATCCTCTAGATGGGTACTTTTCTTTCCATGCTTTGGAGGAAAGGCGGTTATGGTACAACACCCATTCTTTTTCATAAATAAGAGAATTTGGTAGTTCAACTACAAACTTCCTTAATGAACTAAAATTCTAGAAAAAATGGCCAATATGTGTTTTTATTAAATACTAAATTGGCAAGGAAAATGTCCTTATTATTTCCCTCTCATGGCATCATATCTTGTATAGGAAATCCCCTTCAGCAATTATTCAACATTTCCTTTTTTATATTGATAACATAAATATTCACATTACCTTATTTAGCAAAGGTTCATCATTTCCCAAGATCCATACATAACAAATCTATCCATAGTCTTTTAACAATAATATAATTATTTTTACAAGTTGGGGGGAATAGAGGTGTTACAATCCCCTCCCCCTTAAAGGAAAATTGTCCTCGGTGTTCTTTGCATCTAAGAAACACCAATCATGCCTCATCCTTCAACTGTTTTAGAAACATTTTCCTTTTTCTTGGTCTGTTCCTTCCCCAGAATCTTCACCTTTTTCACACTCCTACAATAATTTCAAACAACAAGCATATCGGTCACAATTTTATGCAAAAACCTTTTATTGTTGTTCAAAAATCAAGAGTAAATATTTATATCAACACAATACTTATCTGTGTACTTTCATAGATCCATATTTATTTGGTTGTCTTACTAACTTGTCCCACTATTTCCTTGACATACCCATTGTGTGCATGATCCCAACCAATAATTTTGCAAGACTTATCGAAGTCTCCTCTTCCCTTCGGTCATTCACCATCTAGGCCTAGGCTCAGGCATCCCCTTCTCTGCTATATAGTCCCTCGGGTGATCCATTTTACCTTGCCAAGGATTTCTCGAACAAGAAGAGTTTCTGAGAATTCATCGAGTCTTATAGTTGAGGAATCCATTTGACTTTCTCTATCGTGGCATCCCTCTGGCCTCTATTACCACAACAAAACATCTTCTCTTGTGATAATGGTTTATCATAGGGTTCTCATGTCACATCAGTAGTATTTTTCCATGCTTTCCAAGCTTAACATCCATCATTTATCCATCCAAGACATACCTGTTATCTCACCTATATCACATGTATACAATAACCCTGATATAATATCATCAAAGTAATCAAAATTATTTCAAATATGTTACCCACGTTTTTCCACTTCACATTTCTAATTTCAGATTTGTTCCATACACGAACCAGATTCCACAAATATGATACTTTCCTTCTCATAGTAGTTTGGCTCAGCAGGCATTGGTCTTTCTTATGGGCTTACTTCTTCTTCCATATCCAAGATCCTTCTTCCTGTAACTCCATATTCACACAACCAAACAAGTTGTTAGTTCTCATGCACATTATAATTTCATTGCACACTTGTAGTGGCTCACAAAATTTCAGAACTGTGCATACTAACATCTAAATCACGTTTATCTATTCAATGATATAAGGTAAAAGGAAATAGTATTCCTTACACATGCACCATTTCATCATCCGATATTTTCCAAATGCAATCAAACATTAAGTGATTTTAATCAATGTGTCAATGTCCATGGCCATATTCATACCCAATGCACCCTTGCATTGATTTTAGATTTTCCACACTTTATGACAAGCACTTTTCCATGGTGTGTTGGAGCTCAAATAACATCTCACCATATGGATTATTCATTCTTGTTCATTATTACAACAAGATTTTTCTTCCTTCTTTGATTGATCATAACCTCATATCAATTCCTTCCATCATTCTTTCTTAATTGATAACTAGGGTACCAACATATATGGCCACCCAATTCCTCTCTTTACCATTCTACAACTTCAATAGAGTATTGGAAGGTGCTCCTTCCATAATGGGCAGTCCATTTCCCACCCTCACATACAAATACACATTTTCTCAATGCATTCAATTCGGTGTGTTGCTTATGAAAACTTTTGTTCCCAATAACTTTTGATTGGTCAATGTACCCAAGATACCATTGGTTCATGAATTTTCTCACAAGGATTTTAGTCATCCTTGACTGGCATAGATTTCCTCTCTCTATTATTCATATTCTTATTTCCTAAATCTTACCATGATTGGGTATCAATGGAATACAACAACTACTCAAAATTATTTTCATATCATTAAGACAATAAAATACTTCATGGGGGATTCTTACCTAATCCCTTTCAACTTCCCATGTCACATGAGAATGAAGTATTTTATATTTGTTTTGGATGCCATCACTCTCTTTGATATTACCTCATCAGTGGTGCTTCATGGGAACTCTCAAATTCCCTTCAACAATCTTTCAATGTTGACCCTCTTGCATTTATCCTCTTCTCGATGTTTTCAACCATTGACAATTGTCCTTCCTCAACATTTCCAATGTTTTCCTACACTTAACATGAATCGTCACAGTTGCAAACATATTAGTTGTCATGATAAATAAAATTCTCATACATAACATCTAAATCAAAAAGCATTATCAGATATTTCCTAGCATATCTACATGTACTTCATCACATTACTCCTAAATATGCTTACTAGTGCAACCATAAAATAATTCAGTTGTTGGGTATCCTACAACCATCACCATATTAGTTTCTCATCCTAGAGAAACACAATAACCAACAAGGAAATGGGTTAAGGGACTCTTCCCTCTTTTCCAACTCCTCCTACAAAGCTTGGAACTTTTTATTTCAGTTGAGTTATCTCCAAGGCCTCACGAACTTTACTTAACATGGATCAACCAAGCCTATTCATTTAAGCACACTTATTTGTTTATTTCCCTTTTCTTTCACAATTTTTCCCTTTTTAGGTTTATAACTTTGTTAAGAAAACCAAAGTTTTTCAGATCGAGGAAAGTGTTTCTCCTTTCCTCCTCCTTTGCTTAAGCAATTTGTACCTCTTGGGATTTTTTTTCTCTATACCTTGAGAAGTTTTCAGCCAAGTTTCATCTTCAATTCCCTAGATAATTCAACATGCCACAACAATAATATTTTTCCCACAAATTAAGAACTCGTGTATTCTGCACATCCACCAAAGAGAACTAGTATGGGTCCTAACCACTCTACACCAAGAACAATGTCACGACGGTCACCCATGTCAATAGAAAAGATGTGAGATTTCA
This sequence comes from Picea mariana, assembly GCA_032191745.1. Classification (NCBI taxonomy): domain Eukaryota; kingdom Viridiplantae; phylum Streptophyta; class Pinopsida; order Pinales; family Pinaceae; genus Picea; species Picea mariana. Next base: position 8,098 of record JASDQU010096427.1, on the reverse strand, counting down.
AGTTATATTGACCAATTTGTAAGTGCACATTTTCACAATGCCCTCCACATTTCATGGAACCACCATTGGCAATCATGATTTGAAAATTGTTCACAACACAGATATAGTAATTGACTTCTTTGGCAAGGCGGTGATGAATCAAAATTATGAGTGTTTCCACTGTCAATTAGGATGATGACTTTCATGTGCTTAATGTAACCAATCAATTTGAGGGTTTGAGGAGATGCAAAACCGGTGAGAGAATATAGTGAAATAAGTGGTTCAAAGTCAGGAAGATTCGAGGGTGGTGTAATATCATTGGTTGGTGGTAGCATTGCATCAAGTGAAACCTCAACATCTTCATCAGGAACATCCTCGGAAATGGCCATAAAAAGTTTTTTTTCTTTACAATTGTGCCTTGGAATGTATTTATCATCAAAATTATAGAAAATACCCTTGAGTTGGCATTCATCCATTTATTCCCATTTTAAATTGTGGAACTTGAGAGGAGTGGCCTGAGGGGCAGGGGATTCGTTTTAGGGTGAGGGACACAAGTGGGTTTTCTGCTTTGGTCCAAGATGACCTGTTGTGCCTCCTTGGCATGCTTAGTGGATTCCAACCAATTCTAAAGGAGAGTGTTGGCACAGGGGAAAGCCCAGGGTTCAACTCTAATAGCGCACCAAAAAACTCTAACTACTGGCCCTTTTAGCAACACTTGCAAAGAAGATGAAGTCTCACCCAAAGTAGCAATAAGGGGGTTGCAAGACACAAGTGTCTACAACCAGAGGAAGTGCAACATGATTTCAGAATAACAACGCAAGATAACCTAGAGATTCTTAACAGTATTATTCTTAAACCTACAAAGTTAGTTATATGTCTTATCTTTAACAAGGAAAACAACAATACAATATCAGTCTAAAAGATAACAAATAACATAGCATCAACCACCTAGAACAACAATATTTTACGTTGTTCACCCTCTCCCTAGGGCTACATCCACAGAACTGTGTTTATTAATAAAGTAGATAAAAATACACAGTTCTATCTACGCACTCAACTATAGATCCTTCTCTCTCTCCTCCTTACTTCCTAACCTTGCGCACCCAGCTACAAAGTAGATCTTCACACCCAGCTGAAGATCCAAAATCCAAGAATGCTCTTAAGGCATAACACTTTTACATCTCAATCTCTCTACATCAACAATAAAAAAAACAACCTCAACTCTCCTTAAACTTCTATTTATCCTTCTATGACTCTTAGAAACCCTAGACCAAAGTCCAGGTGCAAAAATCCTAGGTACCAAAAACCTAGGTCCACATAACCCACCTTTCAAGGACTTCACCGACCTGTTCTTCCTTCTTCCCCGCGAGGTGCTCCAAAGCACTCATTGATGTGTTCTTTCACTTGGTGACCTATCCCTGATCCATATTCCTTGGTATTCTCTTTCAATGGCTTGCTTTCCTTTACTTCACTTCTTCTTTTCTTCTTATTTAACCACTTCGACCCTTCCTCGGTTTGTGTGCCTTCCGCGCACTTCATACTTTGTATTTCTTCTTCCTTAATCTTTGCTTTCTTCCTTAACACTTGACCAAGGGCCAAGAGGACCCCAACACTCACCTATGACTTGTCCCGAGTCACTAAAAGATTAATCCTCTTATATTACTTCGACTGCAGACTGTGAGGAGTAGCTTTTTCTTTTTGCTTTGTCCCTCCTATCATGTGCAGACTGTATTTTCTATGTCTGGTACCCAATTTCAACTGCACCTAGTACCTAGACCCTTCATCCTTGCTTTTACTAAGAGTTGTGAGGCAGTCGGTTGTCATAACATAGCTTCAACCGGATCCCATGTAATAAACCATCCTTCCATTCTCCATTAAGAGTCTTCAACTACACGAATCCTCCTTCTGTAACATGGGCAACCTTGAATGCTCCGAGCCAATGTGTCTTGAACTTTCTTGGATGCTTCATGAACTTGTTGTCGTATAAAAGTACCAAAACTCCTTGTTTAAATGATTTCCTCTTGATATGTCGATCATGGTAAGACTTTTCTCATTGTTTGTGTACCTGATGATGAAATCCTACAATGAAGTTGGCTTCCTTTAGTTCCATCAACTGCATGAGACTATCCTGCACAGCGCCGGTGTCATCCACACCTGTAAATGTTGCAATTCTTAAACTAGGAACCAAGTATTCCATAGGTACCACTGCTTCCAGGCCATAAACTAACTTGAATGGAGTCTGCATGGTTAAATTTTTGCAAGTAGTTTGATATGCCCATAACACTGCTAGAATTCTCAAATCCCAATCATCTCTGTTGAAACTACAAATCTTATTCAGCGTTGTCTCCAAGATCTTATTGAAACCTTTGACTGTACCATTCACCTATGGGTGGTATGGTGTGCTTTTACGGTGGTGAACTTTGAACTCCTGAGTCAAGGCTTCAATAGTTTTTTTGATGAAGTGTGTGCCTTGATCACTCATAAGGATATTCGGGCATCCAAATATGGCTATGATATCCTCAAAGATGAACCATGCAACTATATCTGCACTATAATCCTTAATTGCTCTTGCTTCTTCCCATCTAGTCAAATACTCTATAGCAGTGATAATGTATCGAGCTCCTGTGTTCTTTCTCGGTGGGTTGATAGGTCCCACAAAGTCAATGGCCCATTTTTCAAATGCCCGTAGAGTTAACTAAGGTGCTAAAGGAATCTCATCCCTTCTTGACGACTTCCCTACTCTTTGACATACATCACATGCTCTATAGTATTCCTTAGCATCCTTATGTAGAGTGGGCCACTAGAGGCCAGCTCTGAGAACCTTTTGTGTTGTTTCATTCCCTACATAATGTCCTCCTACAATGCCTTCATGTTCTTCTGCAAGGATCAATGGTCTTTCAAACTCCGTAACACATCTTCTTAATATCTCATCCAGTCCCATCTTATATAACTGTCGAGCTATAAGTTGGAAATATGTATCGAACACTACCAACTGTTTCTTCTAAATAACTGTATACTCGCAAGGTTCCATTCCTATGGACATGAAATGGACTATCTCGATGAAGTGATCATCAACTTTTCTGATGGCCAAAAACTATGCATCTAGTAGTGTATCATCCAAACTGGTAGGTTTCTCGCCATGTTCTAACCTGGACAAATGATCAGGTCCCTTATTCATTATTCCTGGCTTGACCACGATCTTGAAGTCATACTCCTGGAATAATAGTAGCCATATGCATATTCTTCCCCCCAACACTAGCTTGTTGACTAAGTAGTTCAATGCAGAATGGTAAATAAACATCTTAAATGCCCTCCCAACAAGTAGTGTCTAAAATTCTACAGCACATATACCATAACTAAGCTTTCTCTTTCTATGGTCATATAGTTCATTTTTGATGTGGAAAGCTTCTTGCTAGCAAAGGATATAGGATAGTCAATATATCTTGCACTTGGCTGTGCCAAAACTGCTCCTAATGCAATGGATGAAGCATCAACATGAAAATTGAATTCCTTATTGCAATCTGGGAAAACCAAAATAGGCATAGTGACCATTTTGATCTTTAGTGTGTCGAAGCTCTATTTGCATTCCTTTTTCCATTGAAACTTACTATCCTTCTTTAATAGTTTTTGCATAGGTGTTGTTATCTATGCGTAACCCTTAATGAAATTTCTATAATATCTAGTGTGTCCCAATGCAGTTCGGATTTGTCTAACCGAAGTAGGGGGAGGTAGATCAACATTGATATCAATATTGGAAGGATCTACAAACAACCCTTTATTACACACAATGTGTCCTAACAACACTCCAAAAGGTGAAAAGAAAATACACTTCTTCAAGCTCATGGAAAGATGACATTGCATGCAATTATCCAACATTAGTCTCAAACATTCAATGTGATATTTCAATAGACTGAAAATGGTCCAGTCATCAAAGTATGCCTCCAAAAACTTATGTAAAAATTCCTTAAATGCTTAGACCAATACCCTAGAAAAGATGGTTGGTGCATTATTCAAACCAAAAGGCATCATAGTGTACTGAAAAGAACCCCATTATGTTGCAAATGTAGTCTTATGTCTCTCGTTCTTAGCAATTATGATCTGGTGGTAGCCTGAAAATCCATCTGTGAATGAATAAACTTCCTTTCCTCCTACATTATCTAGAACTTCATCGGTAAAAGGTGTAGGAAATGAATCATGTAAACATGCATCATTCAATTTCCTTAGATATACACAGATTCTGATTTCTTATGACTTTTTATCTTGGACCTTCATAGGGTTGATCCATTCAGATTCTTCAATTGGTTCTATGATTCCCTCTTCTAGCATTCTATCTAATTCAATATTAACTTTTTGCTTCTACTTGGGATTCAGTCTGTAAGGCCTCTGCTTGATAGGTCTTGCATATTCTTTCAAAGAGATCTTCATTTATCACATGGGCCCTTTAATGCCCTTCATGTTTGTAAACTTGGTTGGAAACAAGTCCTGATATTCATGCAATAGTTTTGTAATCTTACCAATAGTAGCATCATCCCAATAGTCTCCAACATTTGCTAACTTAGGCTTTTGTTCTGTTCCAATATTAAATTTCTTAATTTTAATAGGTTGCCCAACAAAAGGTAACTCAATCCCTAGCCCTTGTATATCTCGTTGTCCTTCAGTTTCTAATATTTTCACATTCCTAGGGTCATCATCTTCATCAACATTAATATTATAACAGCCCTGTAACCTCTGAAGAGGTGCAGTCCCGTCATCTTCTTCTTGTTCAAGAGAGTGGTTAGGTGCCTCCTCAAATACCTTATGTCTTACAATTTGTAAATCTTGATCTACTGTGGGGTGCTAACTTTCAAATAGGAATGTATCTATAAAGTTCTAGTTCATACCATACCAATCTGTAGTGGCTAATCGTAGTTCTACTTGAAGATACCAATTGATAGGCGTAGTATCTAAGGTGTTAATGAACTTATGTACCCATTGTTCTTTAGGAACACTACTCTAGGCTTCCTCACAACTTTGCATGTGGTCCTTAGGAAAACTCTGACCTATGTATCGAACTTCACAACCTTCAACCTGGTCTGAAAAGCGCACTTTCAACAAGGTGTGACATTGTACCCACTCCGTGATGTTCTTCTTGTGTGTTCCCCATCATCTAGCTAGTGTTGCTTTCAAGGCTTCATCTACTGCCAACAACCTCTATTGTACTGGTACAATTCCTTCAAATTCAAATAGAAATGTCTCTAAGTTATTCAAGCCATTGAATGTAGGAAGATTACTTACTTCTATGCCAATCCAATGAACTTCCTTGGTCAATATGGCACACCTCCACATAGAAACTTCATACATTATGTTCTCCCAATTTTCTAATGGTTCTTCTTAATCTAATGAAAATGCACTTTCACTTCACCAACTTATATTTCCATCTGTTGTAGGGTTAATATAATCTTTTTGTCCTTTTGTTAGTTTATATATGTTTTCTAGCTCATATGTGTGGTCTTCTTCTCTTATAGGTTTTGTGTATCTGCAACCTTCATCAGGGTCAAGAGGTGAAATGACACTAAGGCCATCACCTTCAAATGCCATTCTTCTCTTTTTTATGTCAACAACAGTCAAGTTGTTGAAGTCCCAATCAATACCCAACAACCCAGGATAAGAACAACTATCATCAACAATCTCAATTACTTCGAAGTCTACAAATGTCCTCACTTCGTCGATGTCTATAGGGACATGCTCTAGCCTTCCAAAAGGGCTCACCATTTGTTGGTTAGCCATCTGAAGCCTAATAGGAGAGTAAGTCAATTTAGGTTTTCCCATCAATGCCCAAGTATTCTTCGTCATAACATTTACCTCTGATCCCAAGTCAAGGACCACATATTCTATGTCGTAGTCTCCAATTTGAGCACTAAGGTGCAGTTCCTTGCTTGTCCTCCTTTTTATAGATACTTGATTCCTAGCTCTATTCAACAGAGGATTTACTCTTCCAATTTCATACTGTCTTATCAGGTGTTGTAGTTCCTACATAGATCTTTCATATTTAATCAAATTGATACAAGTATACAAGAAGTCCACCAGTTTGCTTACTTCTTTTCCTTGCCTAAGTGTGATAGACTGATCAAATGCTAGAGGCATTTCACATTCCCTTACCTTTGGTTGTACCTTGGATGAAGAAGCTTTTTCTCCTATAAATTCTCTCCTAGCTTCTTCAAAAGTATTCTTTTCTTTCCTTGGATCAAACAATGATGCCTTCTATGCATCTCTTCTAATCCTTGATCCATCTATAGTCTTTCCCAGAGTCACCCTATATTCTCTTGTGACAATGCATCCTCTAGTAATAACAATGACTCTGAGTTCCTCACCGCGCGGTTCAATTGATATTAGTTGGAATTGTGGGTTTCCTCCTCATCTTTCTTGAAGTTTAGCTAACAATATTGGACAATATTCAATGACGTGGTCAAATAAATTGCAGTAGCTGCAAGTAGTACAAGGGTTCTAACAATCCCTTGCCAAATGACCTGGTTGGGTGAAGTTATAGAAAATAATCTGACCTCGACATCGACCCATGCCTCCTCCTCGTCCTCTTCCTCTGAACCCACCACAAGGATTGAAGTTTCCTCTTCTTGGAGAATTGAACTGCGCAATATTCCCTTCTTGTTGCAACTCTCCTTGAATTCTATATGCATCCATTGACCTTTCATGCATGAGGTCATAATCCCTACAATCCTTCTCATCATGCCCCACATATTTGAAGAATGTACAATAAATATTGGTGGGTGTCTAGACATATTTTTTCATATAATAACATTCACCAGGGTGATGTCTAGTTCTGCATACTTCGCACCAAGATAAAGTAGCCTGCTTCAAAGGGTTAGGAGCTCCAAAGGCCAAGTATTCATTAAATAAAGGACAATGTTCTTTGTCATGGCCCTATGATTTACATATGATACACCAGATGTCTTCGTGTTTCTCCTTTCCTTTATCTTTCTTCGTGTCTTCAACCTGTAAAAATAAACTAGTTAGTTGATTCAAAATCTGACTCGTACCTTGATTGGATTCTCCTATAGGGGTTGCTTCTAGTTTCATGGAAATATCTAATGCTTCAACCTACGAAGCGACCTTCTTTTTCATCAGAGGAACTCTAATATGTGGCAGGAGGGAAGCAGTGAACCATTCTTTATGTTGTTTGTCTAGAATATGAAAACTTAAATGGCCTGTCAAGGTCTTAAACCTCTGATCAAATTCCAAAACAGGTTCAATCACCTTCTATTTGATTTCCTTCAAGTTTGTAATGCACTCTGAATCCAACTTAGGATTCTTGAACTCCACACTCAACATAGTCTTAATGTCATTCAACGGTTTAGGTTGTATAGATCCTGTAACAAACTTCTTGTACTAGCTCAATGCACGATCCCTCAAGGTAGTACTAAATTAATCTCTCTTAACAACTTTGTCAGTGACTTTCTTAATGCTCCATACAACTTCACATAAGAACCAATTCTGGTCAGGATCCTCAGATCCATCTCCTCTGAAAATGGGTAACCTCATTTCATCTTCCATGGATTTTCCTTGGCTTCTCGACTGAGTATGTACTAAACTTATTGTAACAATACTTTGAGTGCTCTGATTACTCTGGTTACGTTGTTTACTTAATGTTTCTAAAAAAACAGGAGGAGTGATAATACTTACTTCGAACGTAGGTGCAGTCCCTAAAGTTTCTGGATCTTCTCAGCGAAGTTCCTCAGTCTCTACTTCATCTTCCCTTGTGAACTATGAATACACTTCGTCTAATCTCCGTACTTCTTCTGCACTGTAGAAATATTCATCTTGGGCCAATGGCCCGTAACTCTTCTTAAACAGGTTTGCAAAAGGAACCTTTTTGAATGATCTCCCACTGCACATGTGTCCATCTTCTGCGTCACTATCATTGTCTGAATTCTTGAAAATTAGTCTTAAGATCCAACTGATTAATATATCTTCAATATATTCTTCTCATGCAATAGAATCTTAATATTCAGCTTCAAAAAGTGTATAAAATTTCCTCTAGGCCCCTTGAATAAATATCTCTCTACTTGGCTATATGATTCCACTCTGTCAATAGCAAATTTAGTAATGTATCCTCCAATAGTGC
>JASDQU010096426.1:0-20487 GCA_032191745.1 Picea mariana | reverse complement strand
AGGCCTATATATTACTGAGAAACAATGGAAAACTCTAAACATCCAAAAACCTAACCCTAGGAGATGAAATGCCAGAATATGAGCCCCGTTGGGGTAAATTGGTACATCAATTTCTTGGGGTCGTAACTTTGGCATACTATCTTCGTTTGACGCACTTGATACATCGTTAGAAAGATCTATCTAAGGACTACATTACTGACAAAAAATATCAAGTCTAAAACAAACTCATGTTCAACCGGAGCATTCATGCCAAAAAAACGTCGTTTAGGGCCTCAAAACAACTCCAGAAGTTCATGACCTGAAGAACTGCTAAAAATAGTAAATTGTGCTACAATTAAGGAAACTGAAAAACTTAAAGAAACAATGGTGTGGGTCCAAGTGAAATAGGTGGGTGGCCACTAATATCCACCTAGATCATGTACCTAAGTGTGAGTTCCATTGTACTCGCAAGTCCCGAAACCCTGACTTGCGAAATCCCGAAATGATAGAGTGTGATATTTCGGTCTTTTGGCTCCCGGAAGATCTAGGTGTGAGACCTCCTTCCTACGCACATCGTAAAACCCCAATTCGTGAAACACCGAATTTGACCAGCACAGATAAGTATTGATGTTCGGTATTTTGGGAACCAGGATATCGAAGGGTAAGCCCCCTTGTAACCGCCAGTTGTGAAATCCCAAACTGTGAAACCTGAATTAGCCAAAGTATAGACAAGTCTTGATATTTCAGAGTTTTGGCACCCAGGAGAATCAGGTACGAGATCTCCTTTCTTCGCACATTGCGAAATCCCGACTTACGAAACCCCAAAATAGTATGGTGTGTCTAAAGTTCAGAAATTTGGAGTTTCGACACCTGGGAACTCCAGATGTCAAACCTCTTGTCTTCGCACATCACAAAATCCTGATAGGAAAAATCCCAAAAGGGCTTATAAAGAATGGCATTTGGTGTTTCAACATTTCAGTACCTAAGATTTTGCAAAGGTCATCTTTCCCTTGTAATCAATAGATGTGAAGCCCGATGGGGAGGGATATCCTGATGTGGCACAATGTGCGTAATGTTAATGCTTCAAAGTTTTGGTTCCTAGGAAAACTAGGTGCGAGACCTCCTATCATCGCACATCCCAAAATCCCAGTATGCAAAACCCTCAGGTGGCTCAGCGTGCATTAATTTGGTATTTCGATGTTTTGGCATATGGGATACCTAACGGTACATTCTCTTGTGCTCACCAGTCCCAAAAGCCTGATTTGTGAAATCCTGAAATAGGCCGAGCGATATATATATTTATACAAGTTCAGAGTTTCGGATCCTAGAAGATCTAGGTGCAAGACCTCTTGTCATCGCACATCCAGAAATATCGGTATGCGAAACCTCGAAGGGTAGAGTACCAAGACTTATCCTAGGTTGTTGTTAATCTCATTAGGTGGTTATGTCTGTTTTGGGTTTCATCCCTTCGAAAGAAAAGAGAACAGGGGAATACATGCATCGCGATTTCCCGAATCGTGAAAGTCGGGAGCACCTCTCCAGTAAGTCCTGTGGTCATAGCCAATGATCATATGGGTACGGAAAAGGGATGGTAGGGTCTGCATCAGGCCCCGTAGGAATTCGGGGAATTCTTTTCCTCAGAGAAAAGAAGAAAAAAGCCAAAAAAAATTTATTCCCATAATGGGTGTGTTACAAGTTGGTATCAGAGCATGGTTACAACACTTGGCCTACTTGGGCTCATGAATGAGTTGCGCAGGAGCTCCGTTCAGAGAACTCCTAAAAGGAGTAACCCTCTATCTTAACTCTCTTAATCAAAAGGTCAAAGTTAAAAATTTAAACCCCAATTGTGTGTATGCATGTGAAAGAAATAGGAATTATGCATGGGTTGTGAATGTGTATAAATTTTGGCTAACAACCAGTGTTTGTCTTTTGCACCCAAGCAGACGATCAACCATGGGAAAATTACAGATGCATAGAATGGTGACTCTCCAAGAGGTCGGGGAGGGCTCCAACAATAGAGACGAAGAGTCTGACGAAAGGAGGGTAGTAGGGAACCCTCTAGATCTAGCTGAGACTGTGAGGAGCCTCATGGTCGAATTACAAAGATGCAAGGATGATAATGAGAGGACGATGAAAGAACAAGAGAAGCAAACAGAAATTAACGTAGTTTTATTGTAGAGATTATCCGACCTACAAAGACAAATGCAACATGAACTTGAGATACAAAAACATGGTCATATTAGTGGCCACACTAAAGGGAGCACCTCGAGAAAGTTCCACCCCAGAGGTAAGTGACAAACGTCGGACGATTCCTCTGAGAAGGAAGCTGGCGACTCAGAGGGATCTTCTAGTAGTAGAACTAGTTCCTATTATCGAAGAAAATAGAAGAAGTGAAATCTTTCCAAGGGTCATAAATTTGAAGAATTCAGAAAAGACAAACCACCCTCCTTCGACGGAGAAATAAAGAAGGGATAGGAAGTAGAGGCCTGGCTGCTTGGACTAAAGAAGTATTTGTTGAGGAATATGTCAACAAATTCCTCTATTTGTTGAGGTATGTACGTTATATAATATAAGAAAAGGAAAAGGTGCAATGCTTCATCAGTGGACTACCTAAGGACTATCAGAACATAATTGAATTTGATGAGCCAAAGACCCTAGAAGGCACTATCTGAAAGGAAACATATTGTCATGAACAATTTGGACATTGGAAAGAACCTCACAAAGGATGGAAATAAAAGAATAGTTTGAGATTTTAGAAAAAGGGGATTAAATCCCCAAGATTTAAGAACTGTAAGAAGAACCCAAGAATGAGCTTCCCATCCCAGAGTGTACACCAGAAGAACTTTCCCTCCTTGGGCAAAAATAAAACTTATGGATCTGTAAAAGTGAAGGATGATAACCCAAAGAGAGAACCTTTGAAATGTTGGGGTTGTGGAGAAGAACATCTACTGAGAGATTGTCCACACTGACAACATAATAGTTGGAGAATTTATAACATCCAGGAAGCTACCACTGTTAATGATGTGGCTAGGAGTTTGCCACAAATTTATTTAGCCTTGGATAGTAACCAAGCTGACCACCAAGCTTCAGTGGTGGAAATAGAAGGTATGATTTCCAACCATCTAGTGTCTATTTTGATTGACCCTGGTTCAAATTTGAGTTATATAGCCCCTAAGGTTGTTGATAAGTGTAAACTGCAGCCACACAAAAACACCAAGCCATGGTTGGTACAGTTAGCCATTGACACCAAAAGAAGGGTAGCAGAGGTCATACCAGCCTGCCAATCAATGTTGGGTAAATTCCCCACCCAGGCAGCCCTTAACATATTACCCCTAGGATCATATTATCTATTGATTGGTATGGACTAGCTAGCTGCCCATAAAATTAGACTGGACTGTTACCATAAAACCTTAGAGTGTGTAAGTAAAGAGGGAGGAAGAATAACCCTTCAAGGGATCCGAAAACCTGTCTCAGTGAGACAAATATCAGCTCTGCAAATGAGAAAGTATTGCCGAAAGGGATGTCTCCTATATGCAATACAGGTGTTAGAAAAAAATGAAGGTGACAAACCAAACCTCGAAGACCACCCTACCCTGAGAGAATACAGAGATGTATTTCTGGAAGAGGTATCGGGTCTACCTCCGAGAAGAGACATTGACTTCTCGATATAAGTTGCACTGGGAGTGGTGCCAATGTCTAGGACACCCTACCGTATGAGCACACCCGAGTTAGTTGAACTCAAATTGAAATTAAGAGAAATGATGGATAAGGGCTATATCCAGTGTAGCGTGTCTCCATGGGGAGTACCAGTATTGTTTTTGAAAAAGGACAGTACCCTTAGACCGTGTGTAGATTATAGACAACTCAATAAGGTAACCATAAAGAACAAGTACTCCTTGCCCAAGATCGATGACCTGTTCGATCAATTGGGAGGTGCATCTATTTTCTTGAAGATTGACTTGAGGTCGGGATACCATCAAGTCCGAATCAATGGTGAAGACATCCATAAAACTACTTTCCTGACGAGGTATGGTCACTATGAGTTTGTGGTAGTTCCATTTGGGTTAACCAATGCCCCTGCCACTTTTACGTGCTTAATGAACAATGTACTCAGAAAATTCCTAGACAAATTCGTGTTGGGTTTTATTGATGACATGTTAATTTAGTTTGAGAATAGAGAGGAGCATGAAGATCATCTTAGGCTTGTGCTGCAAGTGCTAAGAGAGCATCAACTCTATGCCAAACTCATAAAATGTGACTTCTTCTAGAAGCAAATACATTACTTGGGCCATGTCCTATCTGAAGAAGGGGTAGCAGTAGACCCTGACAAGATCAGGTCCATCATGGAATGGCCTACCCCGAAGGACGTTTCAAATATCAAATCCTTTATGGGATTAGAAAGATACTATAGGAGATTTATAAAAGGATTCTCCAAGATTAGTTGTCCAATCATTGCTCTCCAGAAGAAGGGGACTAAATTCATGTGGACACAAAAATGTGAAGAAAGATTTCAAACCCTGAAACATCTACTGACCCATGCACTCATGTTGAAGATCGCCAATCCCAAAGATGATTTCCTCATGTGCACAGATGCCTGAAAGGAAGGTCTTGGAAGAGTCCTTATGCAAGGAAGAAATGTGGTTTGCTATGAATCCCAGAAAATGAATGAGCATGAGGTCAACTATGTGACCCATGATCTAGAGCTGGCTGCCATAGTGCATGCCTTAAAAATGTGGAGGCATTACCTCTTGGGAAGGAAATTTCTACTTATGATAGACCACTGTGGATTGCGATATTTTGTTGACCAACCGAAGCTCAGTGTTAGACAAGCTAGGTGGATGGCCCTGCTTAGCGAGTTTTATTTCGAAATCAAACGCATTAAAGGAAAATAAAATAGGGTGGCTGATGCCCTTAGCATAAATATGAAAACAATTCACCTAGCAACGGTGAGCACCTGTGAAATGGATATCAAGGAAAGAGTCATAAATGCACAAAATACAGACCCATTTTTCCATACTGTGACCTTGTACCTATAGCAAGAACCCATTGGGGTAAACTATGAAGGATACCAGATGACCGAAGGAGGTCTTCTCACTTATAGAAACAAATTGTACATTCTAGATTGTGATGACTTGAAGAGGTTCATATTGGATGAACTACATAAAATACCCTATACTGGTCATTCAGGATACCAGAAGATGATCACAACCACTAGGAAACAATTCTATTGGCCTGGGTTAAAGAAATACATAGCCGAGTACTTGGCAAAATGCATAGAGTGCCAACAGGTTAAAGCAGAACACCGACACCCAGTAGGATTATTGCAACCCTTGCCAATCCCAGAATGGAAATGGGAAATCATCTCCATGGATTTCATCACTGGATTACCAACCTCGACCAAACAGAATGACGCCATTATGGTAGTGGTGGATAAATTGAGCAAGGATGCTCATTTCATCCCTCTCAAGTCGACTTGCAAGGCAATAGACATCGCCTAGGTATTCATGAAGGAGATATTCAGACTGCATGGTATGCCGAAAGAGATCATGTCTAACAAAGACATGAAATTTACTTCCAAATTTTGGAAATCACTGATGGCTGGTTTAGAGACCAAGTTGTTGTTTAGCACTTCCTATCACCCTCAAACCGATGGACACACAGAAAGAGTGAGCCAAATACTAGAAGACATGTTAAGAATGCATGTAATGAATCAACCCAAGAAGTGGGAAGACTACCTACCACTGGTGGAATTCGCCTACAACAACAGCTACCAAGAATCCCTAAAGATGAGTCCATTCGAAGTCCTCTATGGTAGTTCAGGAAACACTCCTGTCAGTTGGAGTAATCCCGTAAACAAAATTTCTTTTCAACCCAACATGTTGAAAGAAATGGAACAACATGTGACTCTGATAAAACAAAACCTGAAGGTCACTCAGAACCGTCAGAAAAGTTATACTGACCAAAAGAGAACTCCAAGAGAGTTCAAGACAAGACACCATGTATATCTCAGAGTTAGGCCCAGGAAGAGTTCCCTGAAAATGGGAGCTTGTGACAAGTTGGCACCTCAGTATTATGGACCCTTTGAGGTTCTAGATAGAGTGGGACCTGTAGCGTATAGGCTAGCACTACCTCCCACCGTAAAATCACATAATGTTTTCCATGTTTCATTATTGAAGAAATATGTACATGATTCTAACCATATAATTGACTGGTCTATGATCCAAGTGGAACTGGAGGGAGAATTCCTACTAGAACCTCAATGCATACTGGATAGAAAGGAAACCCCTCTCCGGAACCAAACCATTGCACAGGTCAAGGTGCAGTGGAGACATTTTGGCCCAGATGAGGCTACATGGGAAATGGAGGATGCCATGAAACAAGCATATCCGATTTTGTTTACCTCCGTACATGCGTGCCATGTTGATATATAGAACATCAAGGATGATGTTCTGTTAAGGGGGAAGGAATTGTAACACCCTATTTCCCCCAATCTGTAAAGATAACTATACTGGCCAAGAACTGTGGCAAACTCAAAGATGTGAATGTGTGATTTGAAAGGACATTGTGTAAAAGGTCGATGAATGTAAATAATGTTATGAATATATGTGGCAGGACTGTTGAGAGGGGGATGTGCTGAAAAAGAGACCACGGCGGATGAAAAAAGGTGGTGGAAGGCACCTGGAATGGTGGCGTTAACTTCCACCAAACCAACATCGTATTTGGTCTTCACTGGCCCAAAGAACAAAGAGCGGCTGGCTGACCCTAAATTAAATGACTCACTAGGCTAGTAGGTAAAGGGCTCATCATGAGTTAATGAGGGATGGGGGTGAACCACCCATCCGTAGAGTCCTCAGGCCTGACCACTGCGAGGAAGTTTTGTGCCACATGCAACCTCTCCGAAAAAAAAAAGGTAGGAAAGAGGTGTGGAAGGGGACATTCGCAATATAGGTCACAAGAGGGGAGAAATTAGAAGGAATCTGGAAAAAGACAGAGTGATTGATGAGTAGAAAAGAAGGAGAGTAACCTTCGTTATTGACTTCTGACGAACACAGACTCAGTCTCATAGCATTGTGGTCTAATCTCGGGGGTGGCTAGTGGTAAATCCATTCAGAATCACTGAGCCTATGGTTGGGTGGAAACATGTAGCCCTCTCAGCAATTGCATCAAACCTGGTGTTTTCCTGATAAGTGTTATATCTTGTATCTTGAATTAAATATTTTGACATGTATGTTCATGGTTTGTGTAATTATGAATGGTTTAAGTATAAGACTGTATGTATGGTGTTTTGATCAGAAATGGTGACTGCATGCTTATATTGGAAAGACCCCATATGGGTTATGTATATATATATATATTGGCTGCATGCTTATATTGGAAAGACCACATATGGCTTATGTGTATATATATATTTTTTGAATGGATTCAGTTTTCAAGTCTATTCTCAGAAAATTATTTCCCTTATTTGTCTCAAGTAATGCCCTGGATAGATCTCCCCACAGAGACAGCCTTTTTAAAAGTTTACCCAAGAATCTGTTGGAGGATTTTATGGTGTAAGTCTTAAAACCCTGCACGAGAGAGAATGGTCCTCTTAGACTTTGATATTTCAGTGTTTCAGCACCCGGGGTACCTAAATGCGAGTTCCCTTAGACTCACAAGTCCCAAAACCCCGATTCAGGAAATCCCGAAATGACAGCATGTGGATGAGTTAGGACATTTTGGTGTTTCAACACTCGAGGTACCTAAATGCGAGTTCCCTTGTACTCGCAAGTCCTGAAACCCCGATTCGTGAAATCCCGAAATGACAGCGTTTGGATGGGTTAGGACATTTCGGTGTTTCGACACCTAGAGTACCTAAATGCGAGTTCCCTTCTACTCACAAGTCCCAAAACCCCGACTTGCGAAATCCTGAAATGACAGTGTGTGGATGGGCTAGTACATTTCAATGTTTCGGTAGTCGGGGTACCTAAGTGCAAGTTCCCTTGTACTCGCAAGTCCCGAAACCCCGACTTGCAAAATCCCGAAATGATAGAGTATGATATTTTGTTGTTTCGGCTCCCAGAAGATCTAGGTGTGAGACCTCCTACCTGCACACATCGTGAAACCCCAATTCACAAAACCCTAAATTTGACTAGCACAGATAAGTATCGATGTTCATTATTTCGGGAACCGAGATACCCAAGGGTAAGCTCCCTTGTAACTGCCAGTTGCGAAATCCTGAATTGCGAAACCCGAATTGGCCAAAGTATGGACAATTCTTGATATTTATAAGTTTCAGCACACGAGAGACTCAGGTGTGATATCTCGTGTCTTCACACATCGTGAAATCCTAACTTGCAAAACCTTGAAATAGTATGGCGTGTCTAGAGTTCGGAAATTCGGAGTTTCGGCACCCGGGAAATCTAGATGCGAAACCTCTTGTCTTCACACATCGTGAAATCCCGAACGGGCTTAGAAAGAATTGCAATTGGTGTTTCGGCATTTTGATACCTGGGATTTCCCAAAGGTCAGCTTTCTCTTGTAATCAATAGATGCGAAGTCCCGATGGGGAGGGAGATCCCAATGTTAATGCTTTGAAGTTTTGGCTCCCATGAAAACTAGGTGCGAGATCTCTTGTCGTAGCACATCATAAAATCTTGGTATGTGAAACCCCAAGGATGCTCAGCATGCATTAATTTGGTACTTCGTTATTTCGGCACCCAGGATACCTAACAGTACGTTCTCTTGTGCTCTCCAGTCCCGAAATCCCGGTTTGAGAAATCCCGAAATGGGCTGAGCAATATATATATTTATACAAGTTCGGAGTTTCATCTCCTAGAAGATCTATGTGTGATACCTCTTGTCATCGTACATCCCGAAATCCCGGTATACGAAACCCCAAAGGGTAGAGTGCCAAGACTTATCCCGGGTTGTTGTTAATATCATTAGGCGATTAAGTCTGTTTCGAGTTTCAGCCCTTCAAAAGACAAGAGAACAAGGGAATACATGCATCGCGATTTCCTGAATTGAGAAAGATGGGAGAACCTCTCCAGTAATTTCTGTGATCATAGCCGATGATCATATGCGTATGGATAAGGGATGGTAGGGTCTGCATCAGGCCCCATAGGAATTCAGGGAATTATGTTCCTTAGAGAAAAGAAGAAAAAAGTCGAAATTTTTTTATTCCCGTAGTGGGTGTGTTACATAGAGTATTCAGTAACTCTATGTGTGTCTCATCCTTGACACTTATCTTCTCACTGAACTCAAAACAAAGTTCCTTGGTGCACCCTTTGCACTCACTCGATGCGCACCTAACAGATCTCTACAAAATCCTTAGCAATTTTGTTTTCTCTCTGTGCCCTCCTCTACACAGTCC
Source organism: Picea mariana (assembly GCA_032191745.1). Classification (NCBI taxonomy): domain Eukaryota; kingdom Viridiplantae; phylum Streptophyta; class Pinopsida; order Pinales; family Pinaceae; genus Picea; species Picea mariana. Next base: position 11,156 of record JASDQU010096426.1, on the reverse strand, counting down.
TACCTCCAAGGTGTTCAATAACCTTGAAAGATTCTCCCTTGAGTTCATGATTCCTCTATTTTTCCCTCCTGGCATGTTCTTTCCTGAATTCCATAAAAATTATATGTATACACTTGCACTGGCTCACAAAGTCCTCAACGCTTTGTAATGCAACTTCTTGCATTAAGCCACAAAACAACCCATACTGAAATCAACAAACATCATAGAAAACAAATTTTGTCTATCCCTACATATGGGATCTAACATACATATACAACATACATTCATAAGCACATACATAGATGACATTCATAAAACACATGGAAACACACATAGAATCTTATGTAGGAAAACCTTCTCTTTGTATTATTCTCAGAATGCCTATTACAATGTGTACAAAATTTCAGACTGCAATAGAGTCTTGACTCTCTCCTTTTTTTCCTAATATCATATGCCTAACGAAACTAGATACAAAGATATTTTTACGAAATGGGCTTCTTGAGCCCTTACCTCCAAGCCACCTACTCTCATTAATGACATTGAATTACAATCAATGGTTTTCTAGTCCGAATCAGATCTAGAGCCCACCTACTATCATCCATTAAAGGTGACTCTACCTACAGCCTGAACAAAGGCAACGACCTGGATCTTCTAGCCTTACACATTTAATTGCCTTTAATTACAATTTGAAATTTGAAATGAGAACTGACACATCTTCCTCCTTGAATGCACTCTTGAATGTATTGTCTAGTTGGCCTGTCGATGGGTTGGATTGATTCTCCTACATCACGTTTTCTCTTAGAGTTACAAAGAGATGCCCGGTATCGATCCTGATATTGTGGTACATGAGATTAAGAAATATCTGTATGCTAAACCTATTCAGCAGAGACGTCACCCAGTGCACCCACGTAAAGCTACTACTATCAAGCTTGAAGTTGAAAAATTCCTTAATGCATGCTCTATCTATTCCATGGCTTTTACTGATTGGGTATCCAATCTCGTTTTGGTGAATAAGAAACAAGGTACCATCCATGTCTGTGTAGATTATAGGGACATAAATAAGGCGTGTCCTAAGCAAAATTACCCTACCCCCTTCATTGACCATATCATCGGAGACTGTGCCAAAAGTGAGATATTCTCCTTGATGGATGGTTTCTCTGGCTATAATCAAATTCACATCTTACACACAAACCAACAAAACACTGCTTTTAGTTTCCCTTGGGGAACTTTTTCCTACCGAAAATTACCATTTTGTCTCAAGAACGTTGGAGTGACTTTTCAGCATGCTATTTCTTATGCTTTCCATGATATTAAATACATCCTGGGACCTTATCTTGATGATCTACTGACACATTTCATTCGTTGCCAAGATCACCCGACATATTTACGGGCCATATTCATACGTTTTTGTTATTATCATATCTTCTTTAACCCACACAAATGTGTCCTTTTGTGGAGTCTGTTCGACTTATTTATTTTATTGTGTCGATACACGGGATTCATGTAGACCCTTCTAAGGTTGAGGCTATCCTTAATCTACCTCCTCCTTCCACTTTACGCCTATTACACCTCAAAATTACTCACTTCGATAGTGTCACAAGTGTCGTCATTACAAGTGTTGTAAGTGTTGCATCTTGTCCGCAAGTGTCGCATCTTGATAAAAAGTGTTATAATTGTTGCTAATGTCATACTTCCTTCTTTCTTATGTCATACATCCAATGACATGACAGGGACACTTAGGACACCTCAAAGACTAGTTTTGAAGAGGAGTAATCAATCTACTAGAAGTACAAGTCTTTTTCCATTGAAAGAACCACTCAAAAATGGGTTTTGGAGGGGAGCGCTCCCCTATACACAGTCAGGGAGCACTGGTGATCCCTTTCCTTCTTTGGGGGAGTGTTATAACACTCTGGTGCCCCTTTTTGGGGAGCACTACCTTTTCTGGGTGAAATTTGGTTTTTTGAGAAGAATGAGGGAAAGATCCATTCAATCTCTTAGGGTAGTTGGATTCGAATCCTTGGTCAAGACACGATATTAGGGAATATCCATAACTGAAGGAGGAAAATCCTCAACTTACCCCAAAGATATCTCAATTGGCTGGGCCTTTCCAAGCCTATATAAGGAGGCCTTCTCATGGTGAAAGAAAAAGGGAAAGATTGGAGGTATGAAACCTATGATTTGATAGGCAACATACAGTATAGGAAGAGAGACATTGAAATAGCATCTAACTTATGATATCATGCGGGAGATTTCATTTGAAGCATCAACATATTGTATGTGGGTTATTTGAGCAAGGGTCTGGACAAGGAGAGCTTGGTGAAGCTGCTGCACTACATCCATGGCTATAAGTAACACTTTGTTCTCATCAATATAATCAATGCTTGGCCTATTTCTTTCAAACTTCTACTTGTTCCATATATTTTTTTCTGTAGTAGATGGATCTATGTTTTATCTAATCTCAGTAGTGTAGGAAGTCTTTTGTACTTTTGTTTGTCTTGCAGGACCTATCAAGGAGCTCAAGATTGATGCTCATCCTGGACCTTGTAGGGACAAATGACGTTGATAAGGTACATGCCCTCCTCCTTCTCTTTTGTTCATCATATTGATTAGATATAAAAGGAAGTCAGTGTTCATGTTAAGCACCTTCTGTCTTAGAGTTAAGGGTCTAGCTCTCAAGAGGAAATATACATGTCCGCAGGGAGATTTTCCTTCAACAGAAATTGGCGACTCCACTGGGGAGGAAATATGATTTTTGTTTCCTTTCCCAAATCTTGTATTCACCCTTTTCCCACTCATTTGATATTCTCCATTGAATTTTGTATGATTAGAATGGTTTGATTGCCTCTTTATGACATCATGATCACCCTGATTGATTGAATTTTCTTGAATTTTTGAATTTCTGGGAACTTTTTTGAGATTTTGAGGCAGAGTGCTCCCTTGCACTTGTTATGAGAGCACCAAAACTCCCTGATGGTCTTAAACAGAGTGTTATAATTCTCTGGTGCCCCTTAAACCATAGCGCTACCCCTTTTTTGTGAAAAATCCTATAATTTTTCAATTTTTTGGGTTCAGTTTCTGCTTTTTACATTTGCTTAGGGTCTCATACTTTCAGTTCATCTTGGGATTGGCCTTCAATACCCTATTTTCTAAGGATTCATCTTCTTTTGTTTGGATTTTTTGACATTTTTCCTTACTTTGCAATTTGTCCTTCACGATTTGTAGGCAATTTATGGTTTTCGTCTCGTTTATTTGAATGAGTGAAAACTTTGTAAGGGGATTCAAAGATCTTTTGTATCATTTCCATTTGATCTTTTAGGTCATCTTGTCTAAACCTTTCTTTATTTTTGAGTTTTTGGTTTTCTTTCTCTTGTTTGATCACAACAAGGGTGTGTTTTTGTTTATGTGGAGTTTGGTTCTGGTTGTTTCAATCTCACAGATCTTGCAGTCTGATTACCATAGGAACATTTACATTCAACTGATCATTAGTCACATATAAACATTTTAGCATTATATTGGATTCTTTATTTAGGACTATTGCATGAGGTCATTGCATCTTGGTGTTTGAAAGTGAAAGGCAAATCCTTCTCCTTCCCTTAAAATAGACATTCATTGAAAGAAAAGACTCTTTATCATTTCTTGTGCATGTTTTGGGAACTGAGTCATAATATCACCAGTCTTCACTTTCATGCACTTCTGAGTAAACAACAACCACTAAAATCAACGCTAAACTAAAATTTATCAGACTTTTTACATTTGGTTAGGCAAACCTACATTAGCTTAAGGTGTAGGGCTTTGGAATAGGTTGAAAGGATAACTTTATAATGCTATCAAACAAACTTAGTATCTTGCGGTAGGGAGAGTGAAATCCAATTGTCATATAGGCTTTCTGGGATCCCCCTCTCACATAGGGGTTACGCATGAGGTTGCACTCAGGAGATATACGAATATTATCCCTCCGTGGTTTGACTGATTATAGTAGTCAGATTGTATTATGGGGGTTACTTGAAGGTATACCCACAATGTTGAGTGGAAGCCTTTCAAGTTGATTTCGGGCTAGATACCCTACCATTACGTTCAGACTGGTCTATCAACTGTACCCTCCCAGGGGCTGACTGCAAGTTGATGACCTTAGTAGCCACAATAGTTAAGGTCTTACACAAGGTGATGGTGAAGGGAAGTCTCATTGTACCTGGAACAGACGTTGGTCAAACTCACTCGGGCTCCTTGGAGGGTAAATCCACAATTACTGCGTGGAATCTTGCACCAAGGCATAAGTCCATTAAGCAGGTCGCCAATGTAACTGATCCACCCACTCTATTTCCGCCTCTTCCTATTTTGATCTCGCGATGTTGGATTTCATCACCAACTAGTGGTTTCATTCATGGAAGGTTTTGTTTGATTGTTTGCTTTGCAAATTCATAGTGTGTGTTGGTTGTGTTACTTAGTATACCTTAGGTCGAGTTAGTGTTAATGGCATCAAATCCTGAGAGTACCAATGGAGGAATCCCTTTTCCTGGGGAACCTTATAACTTTCCTTCGTTTGGAAACTTTGGTCCTCCATACATTGCCACAATGAGTCTTCCGGGACTCACCATCGGATTACCAGTTTGGTTGTTCCCCACTCCGATGATATTGAATCTTCCCAATGTTTTAGCTGCACCTAATACTTTAGATGTTAGTACACCACCCACACATCAACCTCACATCAAATTTTCACCTTCTTCACCCATTAAGTCTCCTTCCATTTCTCCTTCTTTGCCTAGTGAAAGCTTTAAAGAAAGTATCCAGGTTGATCAAAAGAAGAAGAAACAGAAAGAGAAGAAGAAGAAGAGCCCGAAAAGGACCAAGGTCCCAACAACATCAGATGTTGGATACAAGAAACCAGTTACTATTAATAGTACTAGGAGTGTTCATGAGGTCAAAAAGATTAACATAAAGAATCTGAACCCCAAATTCCCTTGTAGTCTTTGTAAGGGTGACCATTTTCTAAGGGATTTCCTTGGTATTCCCAAGGTCTTAGAAATGTGGTCTTCCACATCATTGGCCTCTATCGGTCATGTCGATGATACCCCATCAACTAGTCATGTTAAGGTTGGTAAGAAGAAGAAATCTATCAAGTTCCCTTGCATGTTATGTATAGGTGATCATTACTCTCACCTTTGTCCTCGTATGAATGAGGCTTCTTCTCTTTTGGAAAAACTTCAACTTCCAAAATGTTATCGTAAGATTTTCCCCAACCCATCATTAGGTGATGGACTGGTCAATCTAGTTCCATCTTTGGTCATTCTGGTTGATCATATGGTCAATCAAGTTTCCTCCTTGATTGAACCACAAACCCAAGTAGTTGATCTAGTTCCGTCATCAATCAACCCCACTCTTCATCAAAAGAGTGTAACCCAAGTAGTCGATCCATTTTCATCCTTGGTAGATCCCACTCTCCCATTAGAGGGTGACACCAAAGTGGTCAATCTGGTTCTGCCATTGGTCGATCCCACTCCTCCCTTAATGAGTGCTAAAGTGACTGATCCAGTCCCTTCCTCGGTCAGTCCCACCCTTCATCCAAAGACTGCCAAAGTGGTTGCTCTGGTTACATCATCGGTCAATCCCACTCTTCCATTGAGGAGTGTCAAAGTGACTGATCCAGTCCCTTCCTCAACCAATCCCACCATTCATTCGAAGAGTGCCAAAGTGGTTTCTCTGGTTACATCATCAATCAATCCCACTATTCCTCTGAAGTGTTCCAAAGTGCTCAATCCAAGTCCACCATTGGTCGATCCTACTCTCCCTCTAGAGAGTAAACCCGATACTTCCCACATTTTTCTCATTGATACAAAATCTACCATGTTGGGGGGCATTCCTCATTCTCCCGTGAAACCCCCTCCCACTAATGAGTCCATCATTTTTTATTGGGGTGCGCTAACTAGACGTTGTCTTCCCTCTCACATTCCTTTCTAGATTACAGTACAGGTTTGTAGTCAAGACATTCCTCAAACACTGATAGATGAAGGTGCGTATGTTAGTATTTTGTCTTTTGTTGCTTGGAATGCTTTGGGTTGTCCTCAGCTTGTGCCGGTTACACAGAAGTTGTTAGTCTTTAATAGAAGAACCAACCAACCATTAGGGACCCTTCCTCAGTTTCTTGTAACTTTGGGAGGGAAAACTATCTTTATTGATGTCATGGTAGTATGAGACCCCTTGGATTTCACTTTAATCCTTGGGCAAGATTATGTATATGCCATGAAAGCTATTGTATCCACTCTTTTCCACGTGATATATTTCTCTCACGATGGAAGAATTGTGACTATTGATCAACTTTCATTCATCGGTCCTAACTAGATTACCTCCCTAAATGGTTCTTATATGCAGATAGTATTGCCCCTACCAAATGTTAATTATGTGGCGTTGTCTCCCATGACTTCAAATTTCGATGATTTAGATCCAGTAGATGACATGGTGATCTCTTCACTAGGGCTATTGGAACCTTATATCCTTACGCCTGTCGAGACCCTCGACATGTGTTCCTTCTAGAGAATTTTTCTGCCATCCAGTGAAGATCTCTTGGAAGCCATGACCGAGTTTTGTCCCTTGACATGGTGTCCTTCCAGAGAATTATCCTCTTGGAAGACATGATCAAGACGAGGTTACGAGCATATTTTTTCCTCTGTGTAGCAAGCTCATTAAAAAATGAAACAGAGGTCTTTAGCATAGTTTTATTCTTTGTAACAAGCACGTTAAAAACTAAAACAAAGGTCTTTAGCATAGTTTACTTCTCTGTAGCAATTTCTTTAAAAAATGAAACAAAAATGTGGGGATTGAACCCAAAACCTAGAGCATAGTTTTTTTCCTATGTCAATCTCATTAAAAACTGAAACAATTACCTCTCCCTTCAAGTTGAGTCTTTTGCGAGATCTTGTAGATGTCGAGTTGAGTCTTTTGTTACGTCTCATTTTTTAACGTTCATTTCATACACCTGTATCCTTTTTCTCCATCTAGCATAGAAATTGGTGACAAACTCAAAGTTGGTGAATGAATTGAAGCTTGGGGGGCATGTCTCTAGCCTTTGATGATCATTATGGAGTCAAGCAACTAGCTTTCAAGCTGGGGGAAGAGTACCGAGCTTAGTCTTTGTTCTTTCTCGCACTCGTAAAAACATGAGAATGTAACCGAGCAACCTTTTATGTCTTTTTTGGGCACACATGGATATACGAAAAAGGAACCCCCTGGAGTCTTCTTTAATCTCTTTTCAGTCTCTTTAAAAGTGAAAATATTGTCGAGTGATCTTTCTTCCTTTCACACTCGTTAAAAGGTTTGAAAGGGTCTCTTTCGAGTGATAATTTATCTCTTTTTCGGCCTTGCGAGACTAAAATTATGAAAATGACAACAATGGAGTCATCTTTAAGTTCTTTTTTAGACTCTCTAAATATGAAAAAACACCAAGTTTACCTTCTCTGGACTCTTTAAACAATCATACATTGAAGGCCCTATATGGGACCGAACCCTTACTTCTTCCAGTTCCTTAAACAAAGGAAGAGGGACTTACCGAAGGTGAGTTATATTGAGCATGTGTTACCCTCCTCGAGATTGTTAAATTAAAAAGAGGTACTCATCTATCTGGATGGGGGAAAAATTGAAGGAAGCAAGCCAAGCAGGTTTTGAGAACATTACCAGTAACTCTTAGAGTTTCCCTTGAACATGACACTTTGTCTTTGTGCACATCTGAATCCGCTGAACCTCTGCACTGAACCAATCCTATGATTTTTTATTACTCCTTTGAGTCACCCGACGAAAGTCACAGTATCCACTACATCATCATGTTTTGGTCCATGTCATGTTTCTGCTGTTATGCCTTAGTGTTCAAGGGAAATATCCGCCTCGAGAGTCAGCCATCACAAATATCTTATTTCAATACCCATGTCAGTCTATGTTCATTTGATATACCAATTTACATCTCTGTGTCAATTGTGTGTTGTTGATGGGGGATACATCAAGGACCTCCCGTGACGAGTCTATTGTTGTTGACTTCAACACATTATCTGGGAACTAGACTTAGAAACCAATTAGTACCTTGGGACCTGCATGCCTCAATGGCAGGCCTCCTCACATCCAATAATGGGTTTACATCATTGACCTATGATCGGATGATTCCATGAATGTTTAACTTCAGCTCATCTATTCACATTCATTGGAATGTACTAGGGTACCTTGGGAATCATTAACATCAATTGTGATTTCCCTCACACTTGTTAACGATTTACATCATTGACCGGTAATCAAGTGGTTTCTGCCATGTTTGACACCAAGACATCTATCCACATGGTTATATTTGTAATACATCAAGATCTGTAAGAATACCCTAGGTTGAGTCATCACTCTTATATGTACTTTTCCCAGGTTGCGAAGGAGTTTCGTTTGAACAATGACACATATACTGTTACATAGATCCACTTTGTATTGGTCATGGCTATGTCTTGTCATCTCATAGATCCACTGTGTATTCTTTGTTCCTATAATCAGTTTAGGTCATAGGAGTATAGATCCACACTGTATCCTTGGTGGCTATATCTTTTATCAATATAATTATGGATCCACAGTGTATTTTATGGTGGTCATATCTTGCAAGTCTTTATCACCCAAGCATACATATGCCTGCCTTGGGCTTGAAACATGTCATAATATTTGTTGGATGTTTGTGTGTAGCTTATATCAAGTTCTCTGTGTCTATACCCTTTCTTAAAAAAATCTATAAAGTACCTTAGTCATCACGTCTTCTAACTTCGTACTTTGGGGGGCAATCTGTTACACCTCAAAATTACTCAGTTCGATAGTGTCACAAGTGTCGTCATTACAAGAGTTGTAAGTGTCGCATATTGTCTGCAAGTGTCACATCTTGTCTGCAAGTGTTTCATATTGACCAAAAGTGTTATAAGTGTTACTAACATCATACTGCCTTATTTCCTATGTCATGCCTCCAATGACATGATAGGGACAATTAAGACACCTCAAAGACTAGTTTTGAAGAGGAGGAATCAGTCTACTAGAAGTACAAGCCTTTTTCCACTGAAAGAACCACTAAAAAATGGGTTTTGGAGGGGAGCGCTCCCCTATACACTGTCAGGGAGTGCTGGTGCACCCTGTCCTTCTTTGGGGGAGCATTATAGTGCTCTGGTGCCTCTTTTGGGGGAGCGCTACCTTTTCTGGGAAAAATTTGGTTTGTAGAGAAGAATGAGGGAAAGATCCCTTCAATCTCTAAGGGAACTTGGATTTGAATCCTTGGTCAAGCCATGATCTTAGGTAAGATCCATAACTGAAGGAGGAAAATCCTCAACTTAACCCAAATATATCTCAAGTGGTTGGGCATCTCCAAGCCTATATAAGGAGGCCTTCTCATGGTGAAAGAAAATGGGAAAGATTGGAGGTATGAAACCTATGAGCTCATAGGCAACATAAAGTACAGGAAGAGAGACATTGAAATAGCATCTAACTTATGATATCATGAGGGAGATGTCATTTGAAGCATCAACATCTTGTATGTGGGTTATTTGAGCAATGTATTGGACAAGGAGATCTTGGTGAAGCTGTTGCACTACATCCATGGTTGTAAGTAACACTTTGTTCTCATCAATATAATCAATGCTTGGCCTGTTTCTTTCAAACTTGTACTTGTTCCATATAAGTTTGTCTGTAGTATATGGATCTATGTTTTAGCTAATACCAATAGAGTAGGAAGTCTTTTGTACTTTTGTTTGTCTTCCAGGACCTACCAAGGAGCTCAAGATTGAATCTCATCCTTGACCTTGCAGGGAAAAACAATGTTCATAAGGTACATGCCTTCCTCCTTCTCTTTTGTTCATCATCTTGATTATATCTAAAAGGAATTTAGTGTCCATGTTAAGCACTTTCTGTCTTAGAGTTAAGGTTCTATCTCTCAAGAGAAAATCTACCTGTCCGCAGGGAGATTTTCCTTGAACAATGCCAGCTCCAAAGTTTGCAAGGGAAGGAAATACTTTACGTCGTTTCATCCCAAATTACGTTGAAATTACGAAAGGATTCAATCAGCTACTTAATAAAGCCTACGAGTTTGTATGGGATGATACCGCGAACAAATCCTTTGAAAGTTTGAAGCTTTCTTTATGCCGTACACCCTTACTATTTCCCCCTGACTATAGTCGAGATTATTTTATACCAAAGTTTCACTTTAGACTCTACCATTGCCATGGTATTACTCCAAGAGGATGATTCACATGATGAGCATGTGATATACTATTTAAGTCAGAGTCTCACGATGACTGAGACCAAATACCTCCATGTGGAGAAACTGGCCTTGGCAGTTGCTCAAGCTGTCCAATTTTTTTCGTCATGATATCCTATTACGCAAAACCATTGTTATTTCCAATTTTAACCTTATGCATCATATCGTTACATGACAATTTCTAGGGGGAAAGTAATCCAAATGGATAATGATTCTCTAGGAGTTTGACTTGGAATTTGAACGCGCTAAGTCTAAGAAATCTTTGGTTTTCATCAAATTGATATGCGACCTTCCCTTCACTGAGACAAAAAATGTGGCAGAGGATTCCTTACCTGATGAATCCATTTTTTTGATCAGTTCTGATGACATAACGGATATATCATTATATGTCTCTAGAATCAAACTTTCCAGGCTAATCTCTCTAGGATAGATCATCGTCTCATACGCTATCAAGCACGACAATACATCATTCTCGGTGATACCCTTTATTGTCATAGTATTGACACTATTTTATGATAATGTCTCACTTACGACAAAGCCGATAAATTTTTGAATGGCTGTCACTTTCAAGCCTGTGGTGGTCATATGTCTGGGTATGCCACTGCCCAAAAGATATTACAAGCAGGTTATTTCTGGCTTTCTTTATTCAAGGATTTCATTACTGCAAGATACCAGATATATAAAATATGCAGAACAGAAATGAAATGCTAGAAATGACAGAATAACAGTAAAATATCCAGCATAATCTTCACAATACACAGAAATGATATACGAAATAACAACAGAAATAGCTCTTTGAATCAGATAGCAATGTTCACAGGCCTCTTCGAGGGGGAAACCTCTAGTCGAGCAACGCTCTGTTACAATAATATCCAAGTTAGGGTTCTCATACCCTCGACTCCTATTTATACTAAAAAGAAGCATCTAG
>JASDQU010096425.1:0-12917 GCA_032191745.1 Picea mariana | reverse complement strand
CCTAGCCGTTAGGTTTACTAGCCAAGTTGACAAGGGTTTGTGAAGAATCCAAAAATGAGCAAAATCATAGTGGGAGGAAAGCTTGATGATTCAAGCAAACTCAGTTCTAGGAAGACTTTTTGTGGGTGATACAAAAAGGTGTCACTGTGACATACTACCTTCATGAAGATTTCAGAGGACAAAGATCAGCCATGTGCCATTGGAGAAATCATATGAACACCCTCAGGTATGCATTTGTATATATATATATTATTTGTTATCATTGTCATGAGGGAAATTGCAGGAGGAAAGAACTTTTTGTTGAAGTCTTGGATCCTGAAGGATCTCAGTGCATTCACAGGAACAACACACTAGAAGTGAAGACTCCAGGTTTGATTGTTGTAATTGTCATTTCTCTAACCCATATTTCTAAAAGTTTGCTATATTACAAGTAGGCATTGTAGCTTTGACAACAATCCTTAAAATTGTTTTGATTCTAGATGTACTCATTATTCTCTGTTAGGAGATATTCTTGTTTTGGTTCCTCTTGTTTTCTTGTTCTAGATAGGTTAACAACAAAGGAAGATTATTATCCCTCAGAGGGAGCTACTTGAATCAGAGGGAGTCAAAACCATTTGAGAAAGAGGAAGAATAGAACCATCATCGAGACAACCAATGAAATAATGCATAATCAAAATCCTTCTATGATTCTATGGGCATAAGCATGCATGACACAGTATATGTTCAGAACACAAGTCTTCACTGGAATAAAGCCCAAGATTGAACTCTTCAGGTTATTTGGGTGCCCAGTGTATTTTCATGTACCCAAAGAGAAGAATTCCAATCCAGATCCNAGAATAGAACCATCATCGAGACAACCAATGCAATAATGCATAATCAGAATCCTTCTACGATTCTATGGGCATAAGCATGCATGACACAGTATATGTTCAGAACACAAGTCTTCACTGGAATAAAGCCCAAGATTGAACTCTTCAGGTTATTTGGGTGCCCAGTGTATTTTCATGTACCCAAAGAGAAGAATTCCAATCCAGATCCTTTAGAAAGAAAGGATACAATGAATCTTCAAAGACATTCCAGATTGACATCCCTGGTCAAAGACAGATTGAGACAAGCAGAGACGTTTCTCTTGAAGAAGAGACAGTCTTTCAAAGATTCAGAGAATCTCAGATGGAGATTGACAGTAAGACAAAACCTTCTCCCTCTTCAGCAGTTCAGAGGGAGAAAAACATTATTTCAGTTGATCCAATTGCTCCAGTTTATATGTTCAAAGATATTGTAGTAGCTCATAAAAGACCTACCTAGACTCACTCTACAAGAGGCAGAGAAACATACAATCCTCTCAAGGCACATCCCGAGAAAGAAAAAGAGATTTTCGAGCTATCCTTTAGTCATGAGCCACTTCATTGATGTTGATTTTCTTGGTCTTAGAGAAGCAACAGGAGAACAGGTATGGCAAGATGCCATAACAGAAGAATACCAGTATATCTTAAAGAATGATGTATAAGACATTATTCAGGGACCAGAAGGGAAGTCAGTGGTCACTTCCAAGTGGATCCATAAGATCAAGCATACAATTGATGGAAGTGTTTTGAAATACAAAACAAAATCTATAGCCAAAGTCTCTCACAAACAAAGGGAGTTGTCTATGATGAGACACTTGATCCAGTGAACCCAATACACTTCCATCCATACTACCATAAATGAGTTGGAAACTATATTAGATAGATAGATTCTTTATGAGTTTGGATTTCAGCAAGAGTGTTGTTGATCCAAACCTATACCATTACAGTGTTGGTGACGAGAGCCTGATCCCGATGACTCATTCAGAAAGCCTTGTTGTTGGATATAAGTAATCCTTGACCTCTGAATTCGTGATGAAGAATCTGAGTATGATGCACTACTTCTTGGGACAATAAGTATGATAGAGGACCAATGAGACTTTCCTAAGTCAAGGAAAATATACAATGAAAATATTAAAGAAGTTTAGTATGACAGAATGCAAAATCCATCGTGATGGATTAAAAGAAGAAGATTGATGATGATTCAGACGAGATTGATTCACAGCTGATTGGATCGTCGATGTATATGGTTAACACCAGACTTGATTCATGCCATGCAGTGAATGTGCTTAGTCACTTCATGAGTCAACCGAGACAGACTCACTAGACAATAACAAAACATGTATTGAGATATATACGAGATATGGCCATGGCCTGAGATATGCATCCAGTGTGAACTTGAGTGTGCAGGATATGCCGATTCAGATTGAGAAGAAAGTACAATGAACCACAAAAGCCAGAAAATAAAAATTAAATGTCGGGTTTCCATGTCACGACAGGAGATCTCTGATCCTTGGCATTCCATATACTGGAAACATTCTGACTCGGCCTTTTAGTTGCATTTTGAAAGCTATGAAGAAGCAAATTCTGAGCTATGGAAAAGAGAAGAGAATTCAACTTTGAGAGCAAGGTTACTTTGGAGGAATTATTTACTTCATATTGAGTCTGCATCCCTTTGTCCTTTAAGTATGAACACAATGTTAACCCCCAAGTTCTTCCCTTATTGATGGAGAACCTCATTGTTTCCTTTTTATGAGCTTGCCTTTGGTGGAGGATTGAAGTGGTGGAGGCCCAACTGGAAGGAACTTGGTTTCTCGGTTCCGAACTGTGTCAACACAGAAGTCTGTTATATTTTCACTTCTGCTGATCATTTATTAATAGAAATACTTCTTTCTCGTCCAATTGATATCTTACAAATATATGAGTTATTATCCATGGGCATATTTGTTATGTATATTGATGGATTATGCTATCTAATGTGCTAACCTTTTATATCATCACCATATGCTTGTTTTGCTTGTTTGTTGAGAACTTGTTGTAGGTATATAGCTTTGGGTCAAATTGCTCAACGATGGTCTTCATCGAACATCTGAACAAGGTAGGTCTCTTTATTATCTCATTTGCATATTGGTTTATATAGCATATGTTTGGAATGGAGTTGATTTCTGCAGTCATTTCCATCTGTTGTGGTTCACCCTAGACATAGAAAGATTTTCCTTGTAACAGAATTGGAAACCATACTGGGGATTGAATCTTCTTTCTTAGGGTTTGAAGTACTTTTCTCCTTAGATTTCTCTTGTTTCTATTGTGGTTCTTGTTGTATCATTGGTTGACAACTCTTGTTCACTCTGGGTCTGAGTTTTCAGCCTTTCTCCCTTGCCTGGCCTCGTTTTAAAGCCTATACACGCCTTTTGCCTTGACAGCCGCATATACACGCATGTTGTCTCACTCCAAGCTGCGTATATACGCTTTGTTTACCAGAACAATTGCGTACACCTCTTTTCCTTGCCTGTTTGCTTGGTCTGGTGTTTGTTGGGTGGGATTTGATGCTTGTTGGGCTTTCTTGGGTCTCTGTAGTGCATGTTAAGTGCTTGTGGGATGATAGGAAACCCTCTTTTGGTTGAATTTCTGGGTGAAGTCTTTCTCTTCATCTTTTCATTTTTATTGTCCTTGTACATTGGGCTGGGTGCTTTGTTGCTTGATATCCTACTTGAGTTGTCTCTTTTTTATACACAGTAAGGCTATATATCAAGTTATTTTTTCTGTCCATGCATTTTCAGTTTTGATATATTGAAAATACAAAAAAATAGGCATTTTGCATTGCTTGGCATTTTTTGTCTTTTGATTCCTTATCATTAGCTTAGTACATATAGTGAAAGATTGCATTTTTACTTTTGAATTGCAGAGTTGAATTTGAAAATTGCATCGTTTTTAGAAGCATATCATTCATTGAAAGTTAAAGTTAGAACTTTGCATATCTTCATATTTAGTTTTCTTGCAGAGTCATAACACCATGAGTTTCATTACCATACCTTTCTGAGTAATCATGGCCATAAAATCAACGCTATAATTTAAAATTTATTAGTCACGATTTTATTTTCTAGGGTGCACAAACTAGCCTAGGGTTTAGTGCCTTGGAATAGGATTTTGTGAGTAAATTTCTCCAAGGCAATTAAATCAACATATGTGTCTGAGTCAGGGAGTGGAGAAATCCATTGTATAATTGGTAAGATCAGGAGGCTCCACTCATACTGGAGTTAATCACGAGGTTGCGCAAAGTTGGTTGAAGGGATATCCCCCTGATACCTTCTTAGTGTCAGAGATATTTTTGTGGATCTATTCGTATCTGGGGATCTTGTCAGTGCCCTTGCCTCTGTGAGAGGCGGTGCTTTCAAGGCTTCGGGCTTTGCTACCCCACCCATACGGTGGTCTGGACTTACAAATGCTCGCCTTTGCGTCGGTTATACATTGGTTTATTAGTTTCTTGACTTAGGTGTCTCATAGGTTACTTGCAAGGGTTATTCTGCAGGTACCCTGGGTCAGATAAGGGTCGGACAACACACAACCTTTATGGAGGATTACCTCTCCGGGGGGATCTGACCGACTGGTTGTTAAGCCCATGAGGACCCTTATAACTGATTTTGTTACCTTCGATCTTTAGCAGGGAGTCTCAGGCCCCTCTTGGGCGAGACATACCTTCTTTAGGGAGGGAGGCCACTCAGCCACTTTACCTCGTTTGCATGCATATTGGCCATTTGGCTTTTGGTGTGCTCTTTGATTACTAGCTTGCCTTAGGATATATTTTTATCTTTTAGAGTCTTAAGTCATCGTGGAGTTGGAACAGCCTCCCCGCTGGTCCCGTCGCTTGTTACAGTTACCATCGGATTTCGAGTCTTTACCTTCTAAAAGGCGTAGAGTTATTATACATGGTACACACACATCCACCATTCAGACTTGTGATTCTACAAGGATGAGTATTGAACCTGGTCTTCAAATTTCTGGGAGCCCTTTGACTTCCATACACACTATAGTTAATGGCACCCCTTCGACTCCTGCAACCTTTGTGGTTGTAGTGTCGGAGGCACCTATCGTTACTATACCTCGGCCTATAGTGAATGCTCACACTATCGCCTTGAACCCATTTGGGTTTTTTGGCCACTCACCAGGCTACAATGTTCAGTCCATCCCTATGGCTTCTAGTCCCTTTTCTTATGGTATGCCTAACTTCACTGCGCAGTTTTCGAACTCCATCCCAGCGGCTGGCCCTAATGCTAGCATTGGTCTTGGGGGAAGTACACCTCCTTACACTCCTTTTTCATTTGGTGGATCTCAAATAACTCAAATGACTCCTAATATGGGAGGCGTTCCTGATTTTAATTCTGGATCAAACCCTCCTGCTTTTGGGTGGAGAAACCAACCTGGCGGACAAGCTTCGACTCAAGTTTCGTCCTACATCCCCACCTCCTCAGCGTAGATTCCAACCAATACATTTGACATGACGAATCCACCTCTATTCTCTGGATTCCAACCCGGGGGAGGTCAGTTTCACGCTATGGGAAACCCCCAACCTAGATCCAATCCGACTGGGGGAAATTTCTATAACCCTCAACAGAACATTCCAGCTGGAATGATTCCCAACCAACCTTACATGAATCAGCCTAGAGGAGGGCCTTATAATTCTGGACATGGCCATGGTGTTTACCAAACCTTGGATGGCCTGTAAATCCGCAAGCACAATCTTTCCCAGGAGGTTGGGGCCAGATGTCGCAACCCCGTCTCCCTTTTCTGCCCACGCTTAATCTGCCAGATCTGTCTAAGTTAATGAATGACCCCATGAGTCATGATTCTACATGGCCCCCTGTCCCCACCAAACTTCCATCAGACATCCCAAAGTTCGAGGGTAAGAATGGCGAGAATTTGAGAGATTGTGCTTGGTTGACCATTGACAATACCCTTGTCACCCAACCATAGGCCGAAGCCACCCTCCGAGCACCTTGACCTTTGACAGAGAAGAATATTGGTAGAAATCAATAGCCAAGTAAGGCTAATGCACCAAGCAAGAATAGAAACCAAGCTGATCAGATAGTCCCACCCAAAAACTAGCGCAACACCTTCCCTAGAAACTTGCGCACAAAACTACCAACTGTAGTGCGCACAACTGGCTCTCTGCAATTCTGAGAATGTGACAAATGAGAATTGGCACCCTATATTTATAGTGATATGGCAAGCTTACTAGGGCTAACTTCTCCTTCTGGGTACTAATTAATTCATATTAATTATATTTTTGCAGCGAACATCTCATCTAGGGTTTCCTTTACTTCTTTGCTTCCTTCCGAAATATTCTAATCTCGTCATAGGTCACAATAGAGGTTCATACCTCCCGAAGCTACCATAATATCAACACTCCCTCCTAGCTAGGGAGGTATGGTCTTGAGCAAAAACAGTCCATTCAACTAGTAGTATCACGAGCACCGTCATTATTATCCAACTAGATAATCTCCGATGACAACTGGTACAATATCAATTGATAGAACACACCTGTGTTTATCCAAGGTAGTACGCAACTACTCAAACCGTGACACATAATCACAAACAGTGGAACAAATCCACCACAGTAGTATATCTATACTGTCTGGAGACATGCAGTCTCCATAACAATCATATTATTCCAACCTGCACAGAAAAATATTGTTAAAATAAACTGAATCATCTGGGCCAATCTTTCACTCACGTCTGTGAGATATGAAAAAATATCTGTCCTCAAAGTAGAAAAATGAGATATCTGGACTATTCTTCTCAAACAAGGAAGAATAATTGTCTTGTCTTTTGAACCTGGACCATTCCCCACCCTGGGCCATTCTTCCTACACTAAATAAAGTGCACCTTGGAGAGAATGTATAAACCCTAAGGAATGTCTGTCACTGATTGCTGAGCCTGGACCATTCCCCACCCTAGGCCATTCCTCCTACACTAATCAAAGTGCACCCTGGAGAGAATGTATAAACCCTAAGGAATGACTTTCCGGACCATTTCCTCTATTAACCACAAGAGGAAAAGATTGTCCTGCATCAACCTCCAAAATAGACCATTCCTCATGTTAACCACAATGAGAAATCGTTGTCCGGCGAGGTGGGCCAGTCTTCTTGAGTAACCCTCAAGAAGAGAGACTTCCCTAGACCACTCCCCATGTTAACCACAATGGGAATTCGTTGTCTATGATACATCAACAATCTGGACCATTTCCCATGTTAACCACAATGGGAAATTACTACCCATCAGAAATATGAATCCACTTTTTGAACAGGAAAGAATCTGTCCAATCTAGACTATTTTTCAATCACAAAGATAAATGTTTCAATAATATTTTTCAACAATATTTTTCAATAATATTTTAATGCTCCCTCCTAACCTGGAGAGTCTTCCCTTTCAACTAAGGGAGTTATTTCCACGATCCCCATCTTCTTTCGGAAATATGCAAACTTTATTTTGGATAGAGGTTTTGTCAAAATGTCTGTTGTTTGCTTGTCAGTGGGGATATACTCGAGATTTACCTCTCCTTCCTAGACTTTATCTCGAATAAAGTAATATTTGATCTCAATGTGTTTCGGCCTTTCATGAAACATGGGCTGTTCTGATAATCTTATACAACTCTGATTATCACAATATATTATGGTCGATTTTGGAATCTGATCAAATAAATCGGAGATTAACTTCCTTAACCATATTGCTTCAGTGCATGCTTCTGTTGTGCTGAGTGCAACAGACTTCTGTTTCCTGCTGCCCCAAGATATCATAGCGGAGCCCATGCTGAAAAACATACGTGAAGTGCTCTTTTTGTCTTCTGCACTTCTTGCCCAATCAAAGTCTGTGAATCCATGAAGCTGTATATTGCTGGATGCGGTATATCTCAAACCATAGTTTATTTTTCCACGAATATATCTTAATACATGCTTTGCAGCTATCCAATGCTCATGTCTTGGTTCCACCTGGAACTGGCTTAGTGTATTCACGGTAAAGCAAATGTCTGGTTGAGTATTTTACCAAATACATCAATGACCCAATTAGTTGTCGATATAGAGATGGATCTACTGGATCAGAATCTGGAACTTTCACTTTTCTTATATCTGCATTCATAGGAGTGTCCATGGACTTACAATCCATCATTCCAAATTTCTGAAGAATCTTTATTGCGTACTTTCCTTGTTCAAAGAATACTTCACCACGCTTCTGCCATACTTCTAGTCCCAAGTAATAGTGCATGAGACCTAGATCTTTCATATCAAATTCAAAAGCTAATTCCTTCTTGCACTAGATAATGAGAGACTCTTCACCTGTTATGAATAAATCGTCAACATATAATAGTAGAATCACAGGTGCATTGTCCACGAATTTGTAATAAAGGTTTGGATCTTCATGTCTCTTGGAGAAACCAAGTCTTGTTAAATAGATGTCCATTCTAGCATACCAAGCCCTTGGAGCTTGCTTGAGTCCATATAGAGCTTTCTTCAATTTGCAAACGTGAGAGTCTCTGGAATGTAACTCAAACCCTTGAGGTTGTTTAATATATACTTCTTCTTCAATAGCTCCATTGAGGAAAGTTGTCTTTACATCCATCTAATGTAAGTTCCATCCCATTGAAGCCACAAGAGATATGATAGCTCTGATGGAAGTATATCTAGCCACCGGAGCAAACGTTTCATCATAATATTCTCCCTCCTTCTGAGAGAACCATCTAGCTACGAATCTTGCCTTGTATTTATCCACGCTTCCGTCTGTTGCATGTTTGATCTCCCTCCTTCCGGAATATTCTAATCTCATCATAGGTCACAATAGAGGTTCATACCTCCCGAAGCTACCATAATATCAACAATCATGTCACTACCTTTCACCTTTGGTGCTCATCGAACTCCCTTAATGAAAATTCTATTCGTTTGAGATTATTTCAGTGCACCCTTATCGGAGTTGCTGCAAAATGGTATATTGAACTACCTAGGGGGGCATATGGGACTTTTAGTCAGTTGTTGATGGTCTTTATTAACCACTTACAGTTGCCCATTCGTTATGATGCTGGCCTAGAATTGTTGCCAACTTTACGCCAAGATACTTCCACTCACATCTCAGACCATATCCAGGAGTGGCGTAGACGAAAGAGTTTGATTAAGACCCATATACCCCTGGCCTTTCTTTTAGAATGGTTTCTGAAGTCTTTGCACTCTCCTATCTCGAAGGACATTGCCACTTCCAGGGTTACCACCGAGGAAGAAGTGATCTTTAGGGCCCAACAGTTAGATTTGATATATGCTCAGTCTGGGATGTTATACCACCTTCTTCTTGATGCACCTCGATCTACTTACAACCCTAGGAAAAAGCTCGGATCTCATGCCGATGGCATTGTAGGTGCCGCCAATGTAAAATCCGCAGACTTGGTGACAAACTAGTTGAAAGAGTTGTCTCTAAGCCAGTGTGCTGGAGGACCAACCTCGTCTGTGTCTTTCAATCCCACTCAGTCGATGGATGTACTCTCCATGCAATCGTCAACCAACTTGAATGGTAACCAGTAACCAGGAGGGAATAAGAAGAAAGGATGTAATAATCGTAAGGGTGGGAAGAACAGTAATAAGCCCAAGGACAATAATAATAATGAGAAGACGACTAATAATGCTAGAGAGGGAAAGCAAGAAAGGCATAAGGTGAAGTTTCCTTGTAATGTTTGCACAGATGATCACCTTATCCATTTATGCCCTAAAATTGCAGAAACTGTGAGGCTATTAGCTCAATCGCCCACCGTGTTGACGAATCCATTCCCACATAATCAACACTTAGCCTCGATCTCCTCAAATGATGGAAATGCAGCTGGTGGTGGTCACAACTAGCTGTTGCAAGATGACGACCATTTATGTATCAATATGGTCGATGCAAAAATTGATGTAACCACTCGATCTCGAGATTATAGTTCTAAACAAGCTAATCCTGGTCTAGAATTTCCTCCTCCTCCGGAGACGACTTTACAGATTGAAAAACCAGAGCCACTACCTCGTATTCCGAACGAAGTACTCAAGCGCTCTACGCATAATCCAAATGCTAGAGCCACCCATAACTACTCTATTGTTGAGGCCCTGGGTCAAACCCCTTGTGCGATGTCGTCTTTGGAGGTACTCCAGACGTGTCCTTCACAGAGGAATTCCTTACTCTCTGCCTGAGGAGCTCTAGAACCCAGTGGCTCAAAAGTTATCAAGTTTGACGTCATAGATGTTAAGTCTTGCTTGCCTTACCATGTGGCTTTCCAAATCCATGTGGAGTATTCAAAGTATACCATCAAACGTGCGGTTGTTGATGAAGGCGCTGCTACGTGTGTGATGTCCCTGGTCTATTGGAAAACTCTCGGTTCAACGACTCTTTCCAAGTCGTCGAACATGTTGACTACTTTTGACGATCATTCCTTTCACCCTCACAATATTCTTCCCGCCTTTTCCGTCCAGTTAGGTGGGAA
Source organism: Picea mariana (assembly GCA_032191745.1). Taxonomy (NCBI): domain Eukaryota; kingdom Viridiplantae; phylum Streptophyta; class Pinopsida; order Pinales; family Pinaceae; genus Picea; species Picea mariana. Next base: position 2,585 of record JASDQU010096425.1, on the reverse strand, counting down.
GACGGTAGAGGTGGAAGTTGAGGTAGTTGATGTGCTTCTTGATTATAATTTGTTACTAGGTTGCAACTGGACTTATGCTATGATCACCGTCGTGTCGTTCGTCTTCCGTACTCTTTTCTTTCCTCATGAAGGGAAGATCGTGACGATCGATCGGTTATCCTTTGCGTGCTTTAGTCCTAATGCATCTCTTGGACCTGTGATCCACAATTCTCAGTCGACAACTGAGAATATCGGTGTCAGAATGTATTCTTCCCTTTGTTAAAATATTGTGTAACTGCAAAGAATATTCTTATCCCCTTTTGTGGATAAAGTAAAAGATAAAATATATTTATTATTGATTAGATCAATCCCCTTTTGTGGATTGATTATGTCGAGCATTGTAATTGACCAAAACCCCTTTTGCGGATTGGTCAAACGCTAATTGTAATATGCAAAGTATGAAGTTGGCCCCCAAGCAAATTAAAGTGATTCTAACCACCCATATTGAGAAGTTGGCCCTGCCAGTGAAAAGACACCTCAGTTCAACACACACTCATTTGTACACACATGCCAATGCCTCATTTGTACACACACTCAACTCACTCATCTAGTGCGCAAGTATTGAAGGAAGCTGCAGTTACCAGTTGCCCGAAGAAGGAAGAGAGAGAGAGGCACATCCTTGGGAGAGGAATTTCTGTGTTGTTTGGTTCATTGTCTTGACATTGTATTGACTATCTATATTAAGGAAGTTTTGCTGGGTTTTCTTCCCCATGAGGGTTTCCCAGGATAAATGTTGTGTATCTTGTGATTGTGTTTCTCTCAGTGATCCTATGCTATTGTTATCTAGTAAATTGAAAGGTAACCTAATAATAGCTTAAACTTTAACACCCTTATGGGTGCTTTCGACTTCCTGGCACCGAGCCATCACGTCTATGCCATGTCCAATAGACCCATCTTGACAGGGATGTCCATTCCTTTTCGTACTTATTTTAGTGATTCGTGGACCCTACCTTCCTTGACTTCGTCTTGTGAAGGTCAGTTGCATGTTGGACTGCCCATGCCACTATCAATAACATAGATTGCATATCAGGTTGTTCTTGACTCTTTCGTTGATCCCGATCATGTTCCCTCGGCGATGGATGAGGAGGATCTCGTGTCTAGGCTCGTGTGGGCCACTTCATTGTCTTGTTCACATGATTGCCTCGATGGGACTTTTCCTTTGGATGAAGCTATCAACGAAGCCATGAATGGTTCTGACAAAACTTGGGATGATATGCATGACTGCTCTTATTTTCTCCTAGAGATTTAAAGAATCGAAAAAGAATTGAACAAGACGACTTTCGATCTACTTTGAGTGAGATAGTCAGTCACGCTGTAGTTCCACTTGATACGCACAACGTTTATGCCGAAGGAAATATGGCGAGTATTTCTCCTACCGTCTCGATCGACATCTCTCGTACCCACGACAAGGTTGAAACCGTAAATATCGGCGTGGATTGTTCACCAGATGAAATCCCGATCTACACCGAACTCTTCAAGGAATTCCGAGACGTATTTGCTTGGTCCTATGAAGGGATGCCAGGGATCGAACCTCGTATTGTCGAACATGAGATTAGAACTTATCTGGATGCTAAACTTGTTCGACAACGTCTTAGAGTTGTTAACCCTTGAAAGGCCCCTACTATTAAAGCAGAGGTGGAGAAGCTACTCAATGCTAGCTTCATTTACCTGGTTCCTTTGACTGATGGGTATCCAACCCTATTCCTGTAGATAAGAAGCAAGGAACCATCCATGTCTGTATGGATTTCCGTGACCTGAACAAGGCTTGTCCTAAAGACTACTTTCCCACACATTTCATCGATCAAAGTCTCGACAAGTGTGCGGGAAGCGAAGTATTTTTTTTTATGGACGGATTTTTCAGGATATAATCAAATTCAAATAAAACCAGAGGATCAACAAAAGGGAGGCACTGACTATTTTCACCTCATGTTTCTGAGCCTATTTGTTGTCTCTAATTCCTATTTCTTATCGTAAGGCACTGAAAAACATTGTAAGTAAGGCACTTACTCTTGAACAGAAGGATCTTAAACTACTAGCTTTCAAACTGAAATGGGTGTTGCTTCACTGGCACCATAAATTGGTGCTTTCACTGATTCTAGGTAAACAAAGTAAACTAGCTCTACTTCCTATGCTTCTGATGGATGGGCTTTTAGTCTTATCACATTCGCTTTGGTAGTAGCAACTAGTTATGACTAGCCTTACCTGATGGATGGGCTTTTAGTCTTATCACATTACTAGTTATAACTAGTAATGAAGGCAAGTCGAATGCTGGTCTTTTTATGAAGTGTGACCTCAGCACACTGCCATCACATATCAGTCCCACAAAAGGAAGTGTGGCCTGCCTTCTCTTTCTAGGATTAGTGGCTTCCCAACATGGAAATCACTCTTTATGCCTGCACATGCTTGCAAGCATGTCATGGAGTTTTCAATAACTCCTCCAAAGGTCATTGACCCCTACTTGCACCAGTCTCTGGCACATCTTCAAGAAGGAAAAATTTGATTGGAAGATTGTAGGTAGCAATTGGAATGGTGCATCCTTGGTTGTT